>ML368085.1:0-65891 GCA_005239525.1 Nicotiana knightiana | reverse complement strand
GAACTGTAATGAAATCTAGCTAGCGTAACTTGAGAGAGTGCGTCTAGTAAATTATCATAATAAAGCGAGTTCTAATCATAATTCTGGAACTCTTCCCAGCAGATTCTATTATACCATTGCGTAGATCACCTAGGAATCACATATGGGAATGGTAACTTAAAACTGTTAATAATTAGCTTGTAATACTTGCACAATTCCGCCTATAAGCAATATCCTGCATCTGAATTTACTTGCATACTTTGATCGCCTAGAAAGCATGTTTATAAATTTAAGATTCTGAATTCTGCCACTTCCTGATTGATATATGTGTTTGCGTGCACTTGTTGCTTAAGTGTAGATTTAATTGTATCTATGTGAAGTCCTTAGATGTTTTATTTGTCGCCTAGTTTTTATATTTTGAGCAGCCTAGATAAGGTCAAGAATTATCCAAATAGAGGTCCAAAACCTCCTGGACCATAGGTATGAGACGGTTAATGCACACGTAGGGCACGACTTAGAACTGAATTAGAGAGCTTTTAGGTAAACAACTTTAATATAGTAATTGGATAGCAGGAGATGATAGTTTATGCATGTTGAATAATATGAGTAACACCCCATCTCGATGGAGTTACAAAACATTATTTATGTTGCATGGGGTGATCCATTAGGCTGAAAAACATAGGACCCCCTCCCCCTTTTTTCTTTCTTTTCTATTAGAATCAAAAATAGTTGTACCCTGTCGTTCAAAATCTTTTTATAATAGAATTCTTAAATTTTGTGCTCCCTTCGTTTATTTGATCACATAGACTAATCCGTATAATTTAAATTCGACGAGAACCACAATTGTGGAACTCGAAGAATGCCTAACACCTTCTCTTCGAGGTAATTTTGAGCCTTTACCCGATCTTTGGTGATGTTGACTAGTCAAACAGAGTTATCTGCAAATAGGTGCCCTAACGCACCTTAAAATCGTTAGGTGGCGATTCTCCTCTTTTGAACCTCCTTAAAAGAGTTGTCACATGTCAAAACCCGATTTCGCAAGAAAAAGGGTGCAACAACATGGCGACTCTGTTGGGGATACTTAGGCTCTTATCATAGGCGAATTTGGCTTCTATGGATTAGTCTTGTTTGATAAAATGTGCTTCCCTCTTCCTTTTTTTTATTGCTGCTACATGCACATCCCTCTCCATTTCCTTTTTATTTTTCTAATTCATTCTTACATGCACATCCCTCTCCTATTTTCCTTTTACTTGTAATATGCGAATCCCTTCCCTTCTCCGCCCTTCCTTACTTAAATTTGTTATAACATGCATATCCCTTTCCTATTCACCTTTATCTGCTCTAAACTGCTTTTCATTTTCTTAAAGATTGCTATATCATGTCTCTCCCACCCCTTCTCCCTTGCTTACTTTATTACATCCCATATATTCCACGAACTAACTTCTTCTTTTGTCTTTCTTTTTACGTCTTTTATGTTTTATCTTAATACTGCATTTATCGCTTTTACATATTTATCATGAACATACTTGGCAATGTGTTATTATCTTTGCGTAAAGCATGTTCCACATCATATCCCACTCGTGCCCAACTAATAATATAATGGCACTTGAAGAGTTACCGCGCTCTTCCAAAATTACCTTTTTAAATTGGAAAGGCTTATTTGCGGTAAACTAGTCGATCAACGGTGCAGTCGACGGTTCCGTGCCTTTCCCTCTCAAGTTGTCCACTTGAGAGTACCGGTCTAGACCCTTCTAGAAACCTCTCTCTAGTATCAAATGTACATGTATCATGTCAAACCTAGTATGAGTTAGAACATTGTCCACGTAATAATCCATTAAGATAATCCTTGTCCAAAGTCCAATGGCATTTACATAATCCCGATGGGCATTACTTGGAGAAAATATGCCTGGTATGCTGATCGTTAATGTGTAAATAGTCAGATCCATAGGGGAAAAAGGCTAACTCTATTTGTTTTGCGTAAAATGAGGCACGAAGTCCCCAAATTCGGCATGGTTCAAAACATCCCCTCTTTTGCTGCTTGATTGGTGGAAGAACCTCTCACCTAGTGACAAGAATCACGTGAAAGGGTCCTTGGTAATTTACCTTCCTTATTGGACATTCGGCCAAATAATGCATTGAGTGAGGCCGCCACTATGTTTGGGATGAGAAAAGAGTTGCTTCTGCTTTGGTGACATAGAAATGACCCCCATCTTAGAGGAAATAGGAGGCTTCGCTAGGCTTCCATGGGATAGTCCGGATTTATTAGTACCAGAGAATCGCACTCCCCGCGGTTTTTTGAAAATGATGGTTTTCAAGAAAAATGATGAGCTACTCTGTCTGAAGAATTCATACATCCCATTTGAATTCCTTTATGAATGTTATGGGCATAGCAAGTCATATCTCCTTCACCATGATGACTTACCATTACTTCCTTGGGTTGGACACACCGCCGAGTTTTTGTGTTCATTGTCTGTTTCTTGGGGTTGCTGATATTTCCAATGAAAGAGGGAAGAATCCACACTCGCTTAGCCATGGTCTCTAGGACTCTAATGGAAGGAATTGAGGGACAAACTTACACTATCATCCCCATGATCTTGGTCGAATGTACCGCGCTCTAGATCGATACAAGCAGGGTATGGGCACTTCGAGGGCTATAATATGTTGCTGCATGTTTGGTTATTAGAACATTTCCAGAGAGGTGAATATTGTCAAGAGCTTCTACGACGATCGTTGAATGACTACATAGCCTACCATTATCCAAAAATAATGACATTTATCCCAGATAGTTTTGCGCAACTTGGAAGTGCTGTGAGCTGGGTACGTTTCTTCAACAATTTGGCTGACGAAAAGGTACATTGGATGTTCGAATGGTTCCCTAGAAGCGAGTTCATCATCATGTCAATATAAAATACTCATCTAGTGTTGATCGGGTTAAGAAGAATCTATCCTTATGCTCTTATAAGGGTAATGAGGCAAGCGAGAAGAAAACAGGTTATACTCTGGTTTTCCAACATGGTCCATACAAAGCAGACTTTAAAGGGAACATCATTTCGTTCAAGTTTGAGGCACAACATATGGGGAATCAAAAGGTCATTATGGAGAAAGATATTGTCGAGCCATACAAGTATCATGCCGGCCATGTATACTTCTACCCATCATGGTTGGTAGACGATATAGATGTCAAGCCAGGGATTAATCTGAAAAATAGGGTTTTAGACAACGATGCTGAAGCACAAGTCAAGTATATGATGTTGCGCAAGAGGGTCTTCGAGTGTGAAGCTAGGCATTTGGAACAACACAAAGATATGGAAGCAATCAACGAATGGAAAGAAATTGCTACTAAATCAACAGAGAGGTTGGAATATTTGGAGCAAGGGCTAATGGAACTTGAGGGTAAGATGAGGAAGAGGCTTTCGGATTGTCAGAACACGGAAGGCAATGAAGGAGGGCATCTAGCAAAGGCTTACCTACTATTGGACATGCGCGACCTGGGGAACTTGATTGATGGATCCAAGAAGGCCAAGCATGGAGAAGGTCCCTCTGGGCCAAGTAGATAGGAAACAATGTCTTTACTGCTTTCTAGATTCGTTTAGATTTTTTATTGTAATAAGTCGAATGCCATTAGTGACTTTCTCATTATTGTCGTTTTAGTAAAGATTTGACTCATTTTCACATTAATGAAATGACGTAATTATTGGCATCAGTTTTCTCCAAGTCTATGTGTCACTTAGGCCTACCTCGAGGACAATGAGGTCCCTCAAATTAGGAGGCAAATTTATTTACTAATTCTGCAACACATATTCAATATCGCAAACATCCTTTTAATACTCCTTACTGAATTGGTTACCTTTTTTTTTGTTTTTCTTTTCTTTTGTTTATTCTCATTCCCTAAGGTTGGTTCGTGCATACTGGCATCGTAGGCATATCACACCAGATCCAGAGGTCCTCCACCTCCTCCTCCACCAAGTGATCCCAAGAACAAAGGAAAAGCCAAAATGTATGATATGAGTGGTATTATAAAAGATAATGCTACCCACGCAGAGAACATTGAAACTTCAGACGGTCGAAGTACTCCAACACAAAATAATTTGGTCTTACATCTGGAACGGAAAATATTAGAGCTACAAGGGGAGCTTGAGCAGGTCCGAAACTTGTCAAACCTTTCCCTCACCCTAAACGTCCCCGACATTAACCAACAAAACACAAACGCTCAAAACCCGGCACCTCCCCAAAACACACTGTCACTCCTCCTTTTTACTACCCTCGGGAAGGCTGTAAGGGAGTTTTTCCAATTTAAGTGACAATCGAAATGGGATTATCTTATTTAAAATTCAGAGTCGCCACTTGGAATAATTTATGGTGTCCCAAGTCACCGGTTTAAATCCCGAATCGAGGAAAACTTGACTCTGTTCTACAGTCCGCGAACACAGAAATTCGAGTAAGGAATTATATTAACCCGAGAGAAGGTGTTAGGCATTCCCGGGTTCCATGGTTTTAGCACGGTCGCTCAACTATTATTATTGGCCTATTTATCCGATTTTAAAATATTGTTTGAAACCTACGTGCATTTATTCCTTTTAAATCGCTTTTAATAATCCAATTTTTTACACAACTAATTATTTGGTTACACATTGCAAATCATGTCACGGGAACCGTACCCACGATCTACAACATGTTTATTTTATTAAACTTAAACTGTGTCCGGGTCACATAAATGCACACCCGAATTTAGATTTATGAGAACTGAACATGGAGATGGAGCTACACAATTTTAATGAGTAGACATGGAATAGAGGCCAACTTATTTTTGTAGTATCTAAGTCCAAATCCATGTAATTGTTATAGCTTATTAAATCTAAGAGCCCAAACTATCGTCAATTTTACAATGCAACACGAATTATTATAACTGACAGAAGACGCTTACAAATTTATTGTATATAATCTAATTTAAGGATAGAAAGGAAGCTTTTTCTGGTTTTTTTTCAAGATATTCCAACTCACTTCTAAAGCATTGAAACACAAAATCAGAGAGAGGTCTGTTTAAAACATGGGAATCAAATTCCATGGTTTGACTGTTGAAAGTAAACTTATAGGAGAAATCAAACAAATAATCAAATAGTCATGGCACAAATTATGGAAATCGGAAGAATAATAGAGCTTAAAGTATTACCTCCAATGAATGGCGACTGCAATATTTCAATGTGTCAACCAAACATTACATGAAGAAGACAATGTCCATAACTGAAGTATGAACTGAAATTTTCGATCGGAAACGACACCGTCAACCTCGACCAAGACCTTAATCGAAACTCGTCAGCGATCTCAAACGACTCAGACTTTTCTATAGCCAAACTGACAGTTTGTTTTTTAGGAGAATGAGGGTCGAACCGCTGATCTTTATTTTTGGGCCTGGAAGATGAAGATGTGGTGGCCGGTCCGTCTGAAGATTGAAGAGGAAGGAGGCGGCGGTGGTTGTTTGTTTTTAGCGAGGGAGGGTAGTTGGTCGACGACAGTAGGGGTGTGAAGGGTGACGACTAAGGGAGTCTTCGGTTTGTGTGTTTTCGGTTAGGGAGTCGCCAGAGAGGTCGTGAAGAAAGTGAAGGAGGGGTGTTCGTTGGGTGTTGAAGGGGTGGGGATCGCTGGCGGCGGCAGGAGGGGATCTGTTGGGTGTGTGCCGTTGGGTGTTTTTTTTGTGTGATGAAGATGAGTCTAGGCCTTTTAGGGGATTTTATGGTTACTGAGTGTTAGTTTTTTTTTGTTTGGGCGTATTATGGGTGTGTATTTAAGAAGAAGAGGGTAGGGTTAGGGTGTAGGGATTTTAGGAAATTGGGTTGGGCTCCTTCTTATTGGGTCTTAATTTTGGGCCTAAGAAATACTAAAAAACGTAATGTATTTATAAAAAATAAAACCTACTCTTAGAAATATACTACTAAAATAAAACTAATTATTAAAAGTGAAATTATTTTTCGTAATTTTTATTTTTGTGATAAAATAAGGTAAAAATAGTCAAAACGAGTCAAAATAGTGATATTAGGCTAAAATAAATATTTAAACGCTAAAAGTATAATATTCTCGGGGAAGGTCAAAAATTACGCGTCTACAGCTGCCCCTCTTTGATTGGAAACACGAAGTGTTTTCAGACAAAGAATGACTAGACAATTTTTTTTTCGACCCTTATTTAGGGAGACCTAAAACTATAGAAAGAAGAATGTGACCGAGCCCTGGTATCTGAGCTGCCTACATATCCTTGGCTATAAAGGAATCAGGCCACGTGTAGTTCATAAGTAGGAAGAATGACAGAGGAGGATACCGAGGTGGAGAGCCGATTGAGGTATCGTTTCGTCGAGGTTCCGGTCCGCGACCCTGTTATTACATCAAAATAAAAAATAAAAAGACTAACTAATCCGTCAGCTATGAGTTACACGATTCCTATCTATAAGTCTTCTGAAGCTTGATCTTGAGTCTTTAATGATCTTCATGCAGACATTAGGTTTGAACCTTGACATTTGCTAGCTGCAGGTGCTAGTTCATTCTTTTTCACCTCTTCGGATCATAACGGGACATGCAAAGTTTGTGACTCAGTCATGTCTGGAGAAACTCACATCTTCTCTCCGCTTCTGCACTTGGATACTTCTTTTTTTGTTTTTCTTCTTTTATTCTGAATTGAGTTCTACTTCTGTAGGTCATCTATTGTCGACTCATATTCCTGCCGCAAGATTCTTCTATTTCTAACCTGAATTGAATTCTGAAATGGATTCCCTTGTTTTCCAGGCGGGTGCCTGACTACCGAGACTTGGACTGCATTCCCTTGTTCTCCAGGTGGGCGCCTGATTACCAAAACTCGAATTTTATTCCCTTGTTCTCCAGGTGGGCGCCTGATTTCCATAACTTGAAATTGTATTCCCTTGTTCTCCAGGTGGGCGTCTGGTTGCCAAAAATCGAATTGTATTCCCTTGTTCTCCAGGTGAGCGCCTGATTTCCATAACTTGAAATTGTATTCCCTTGTTATCCATATGGGCGTCTGATTTCCATAACTTGAAATTGTATTCCCTTGTTCTCCAGGTGGGTGCCTGATTGCCAAAACTTGAAACTGTATTCCCTTGTTCTCCAGGTGGGCGCCTGATTTCCAAAACTCGAATTTTATTCCCTTGTTCTCCAGGTGGGCGCCTGATTGCCAAAACTTGAATTGTATTCCCTTGTTCTCCAGGTGGGTGCCTGATTTCCAAAATTTTAACTGGTATTCCCTTGTTCTCCAGGTGGGCGCCTGATTTCCACAACTTGAACTGTATTCCCTTGTTCTCCAGGTGGGCGCCTGATTTCCACAACTTGAACTGTATTCCCTTTGTTCTCCAGGTGGGCGCCTAATTTCCACAACTAAAAATTGTATTCCCTTTGTTCTCCAGGCGGGCGCCTGATTTCCGAAACTTGAAACGGTATTGAATTCACCCTGTTCTCCAGGTGGGTGTCTGCGATCACAACAAAAACAGACAAAACAAAGAAAATTTGCTGCCCCAGTTTGTACCAGGAACATTTGTGAATGTTAGTTGAATCTCAACATTTTCTAGGTGGGTCCTGAAAACTTAAATCAAATCCATTTATCCAGGAGGGTCCTGAAAGTTTAAAACCTAAATCTTTGAAAATTTGAAATTAAAATCCCATTATCCATGAGGGTCCTGAGAATTTAAAACCTAAATCTTTGAACATTTGAAATTAAAATCCCATTATCCATGAGGGTCCTGAGAATTTAAAACCTAAATCTTTGAAAATTTGAAACTAAAATCCCATTATCCAGGAGGGTCCTGAGAATTTAAAACCTAAATCTTTGAAAATTTGAAACTAAAATCCCATTATCCAGGAGGGTCCTGAGAATTTAAAACCTAAATCATTGAAAATTTGAAATTAAAATCCCATTATCCAGGAGGGTCCTGAGAATTTAAAACCTAAATCTTATTATCCAAGAGGGTCCTGATAATTTTAAAACTAAATCCCATTTTCCAGGAGGGTCCTGAAAACTAAAGATGAACTTACCTGAGCCCTGCTCTCTTTCTGGAGGATCTCGCTGAAAGAAGAAAATTCTTTGCCTCTGAACCATGCTTTCCTTATGGAGGAACCCTGCAGATTGAACAAATTTCTTGCCCCTGTCTCAAACAAATGAAATCTTGTTAGTTTGAAAACTTGGTCGTTAGCTCGTGGCATTGTTGCTAACGGTGTCCTCTTCTATCACTATCATGCTTCATTTTCATTAGACTAAAACTGAGTCTGCCTAACTAAAACTGACCCTATTCTTCGGGACCCCTAAACTCAAGAAAACTAGAGATTAAAACTTAAGGAAACTACAACTAGCATCTTAAGGAAAATAAAAACTAGCCCTATTTTTCAGGCGGGACCCCTGAACTTAAGGAAAACTAAAGATTCTTCCCAACTAATGGGATGTCTAGGAGGTATGGTTCTTCTCAACTAGAGCAAGTTATTGAGAGGTGATGATCTTCTCAACCATGGGTATGCCTGGGTGGTAAATAAAGTATTCTCAAACATCCTTCGTGCTGACGAAATTGGGCATGACACCTGAAAGGTTCAAGCTTCCAAGCTTTGATTTGGACACTATCTTCGTCCCTATTTCAAACAAAGAAAACTTGTGAGTTTAAAACATGGTGTTTTGGTTTGTGGCTTTGACCTTGAGGTCTATTGCTCCTTCACTTCCTGTGGTATCTTTGGTTTCAACTTGAAAGACCTTGCATGTTTATTGACTGACCGCTTTTCTATCATCTTTATCACAGAGAATATCTCTTCTCCTTTCAGATCCAATATCCTCTATTTGTTGCATTGCTCATGAACTGGCATCTACCAAACCTTTGTGTCTCACATGAATCCTAAAGCACGTCAATTTCAACCCACTCAGTGTGTATGCTGTTCTTTCTTGACTTAAACCACTGGTCTTGGCCTTGAGGTCTGTTGCTCCTTCACTTGCGATGATAACTTTCATTTTTTCTTGGAAGACCTTGCTTATCACTGGTTAACCACTTTATTTGTCAATCTTATCAAAGAAAATACCTTTGATCCATTCACCTAACACCCTCCATTTGTTGCATTGTTCATGAATTGATATATACCAAACCTTTGTATTTCACATGGATCCCAAAGCATGTTGATTGTTATTGACTCAGTGCGCTTGTTGTTCTTTCCTGACTTATGCCGCTTTGATGTGCTAGCCAGATCCCGTTTTGTACAATTGGAAAGCTGGCAGCAAATTTTGAAGTCATTTCTCACTTGTTTTGACCAAACAGACTCGAGAAGAGGAAGTAAACAAGACAAAAGGAACAGAGTAAAGGACAAAGGGAGAAGATGATTCCTAACAAGAAAACTACAAGGTAGAAACCTATCAGATGTGGATACCAACTCTAATGACTATGACATGCGCCTGCGGTCTATTCTGTTAAGCAAATCTGATGTCCAACTCCTGTTGTACCTCTAAGCCGTGAAACTGGGCTTCAATGCTCCGATTATCTAATATGATTCACGTTCCTTATTCGACTTGTAGTGCCCGAAGGGTTTTCACCATCAAGCCTCTCTCATTTTGTTCTTTCTCTCAACTTACAGTCGCCTCAAGGTGCCCGTGAAGGTTTTCACCAATAAAACTCCCTCATTTTTTGATTTCTCTCAGCTTTCACCGCCCTCGATGCACGTGAGGGTTTTCACCAATAAGACTCTCTTATTTTTTCCATTTTCCTTGTTTGGGCGGAGTGTTGCCCTGATATGATTCACTTCTACTTGCTCGCCTTGGCATCTCTCGAAGACTGATCGAAAGGTCTTTCTTTGGACCATAATGTGGGATTTTGGATAGGGTTGGAAAGAAAGGGGTATCAAAAGGCTCAAAACAATTCAAATGGGTTCAAAATTACAACTTTCGGAATCAGATTTCTTACAACAACCACAACTTCTGCCCCAGTTTCTTTGCTTGGGGACTTTTGGATTTTTACTTAGATAGGGCCGAACCGTGAGGCTGCCTACGTATCCTTAAAAGGAATCAGGTCGAACGTAGTTCATGTCATATAAATTACTTTGTTGTTGTGATTTTTCTTTCATTTTTCTTCATGTTGCTCTTCTTTTCTTTTCTTTCTTCTTTTTCTCTTTTTGTTGTTTTGTTTGTTTTTCTTTTATTTTCTTTTTCCTTTTCTTCTTCTTTTTCTTCTCTCTCTTTTCATTCTTTTTCTTTTCTCTTTTTCCTTTACTTATCTTTCACGCTTGCGCTTCTGATCTTTGCTACTGATTCCGAAAGAGGGGTATGAAAGAAAATAAATAAGGTTCAAAGGGGTAACGAAGGATAAAGTGTTTAGATAGCAGAACAAAATGCCTTCGTCATTCCAATCTCCAAAACATGCCAAGTGAAAACTACACAACTAAACAAACCAAGGAAAACATTTGTAACATCTTTTGATTGTACCGGACTTAATAGCCATATCCACACATTCGACTTCTACATCTGTTAACTACAAAGCACCATTGGACAACACCCTCACTCTCATTACCACGAACGACCCCTATCGATTTGGGCAAACTTGCCGTTAGCTTCAACCCGATGCGGCATAATGCATTTCAATAGGGTTTCTTTATGTTCTATCTGCCCCAGTTTCACACAATTCGGGCTTGAAATGATCTCAAAATGCCTTTACTTATTTCCCTCAAATGTCCCTACCTCTTCAACATTGTTTCATTGCTTCATGACTAAACTGACTTTTAAAACCAGGCTGAGAATTACGCGTGCATGTCATGTCACTAGAACCAGCATGAAAAGAACTGTAAAAGGAGAAGAGAACTAAACAAAAATGAGTAGAAATAGCAGAAAACAGAGAATTGCATTAGATAGACGATGAAAGGGTTTGAACAACAAAACAAACAAAACAAACTGGGGTACAGCCCTAAAACAAACCTAGATAACACTAAATGATATACTACAACTAAAGGAACTAGACAAAATAAAAGGATAGAAGGGTTTGAGTCACAAGACAATATCCGGATTACAACCCTGAAATAACCCGAACAACAGAAATGACAACAAACTAAACCACCAAAATTCCTCTCTGACTGACCAAGAAATGGAGCGTCTTTCCAATTACCAAGCACGGTATCTTAGCCACTGAATTCTGCATCAGCAATACTAGGACCTTCACAAGTCTTCATCATATTGTTCTTAACAAATTGCTTTTGGGTTCCTTTTGCCGGCTCGTTCTTAAGATCAACCTCTGATAGCGCTGAGAGCTTAGCAGCACGTGGGCCTCCGAGGCTCCCAGAAGAACTCTCACATTCCTTTTCAAAATAATCATACCCACCATATGCGTCTCATTATGCACAGGCGATGGACTCTGGCTGGTGTCTGCTGCATCTAGATTTTGCACGACAATGTCGCCTGCATCAATAAGCTTCTGAATCGCATTCTTCAGATTCCAACACTTCTCTATGTCATGCCCCGGAGCATCTGAGCAATATGCACACCTTTGAGAAAAATCAAACTTCTTTGGAAGAGGGTTTGGCATTTTTAGCTGGGTCGGCTTCAACATGTCCAATTTCCCTAGCCTATGGAACAAACTGGCATATGAATCTCCCAATGGAGTGAAGGTTTTCTTCTTCCGTAACCTCTCATTCTTAAATGCTTGATTGGGCCGGAAAACTGATCCAGTGGGTTTTCGGTAGGCTCGTGGGGGTAGATAGGCATTTTGTGGATCTGGGTACTGGGAAAGTGATGTATGACTTTGGGAGTTCTTTGGAGAGAAGTAGCATTGGGGAGGGTCATCTTGTGTACAAGGATATCCACGGGGACGATGTCGAGGCTGGAAGTGTTGATCAGGAAAGCCCATCGGATCATCTTTTCTGTTTCTCTTTCTTCCACCCAAGCTTACTTGGATGTTCTGAATGTCTTTCGAACAACTCATGATTTTGCTGACTTGATTCCCTCTTCTACTAGCTCCCCCATTTTTAACACATCATTGAAAGGCTTTCCCAAGGACGGGATCAAATGACTGAAGTAGGTGGGCCCCTGGGCTTGTAGGAAAAGCTCAACCATTTCTTCTTCACCAATCGGGGTACTGACTCGAGCAGCTTGCTCCCTCCGTCTGAGCCCAAACTCCCTAAAGCTTTCCTCCGACTTCTTTTCCATTTTAGATAAGGAGGAGCGGTCTGGGGTGACACCTGATTTGTATTGAAATATCGAACAAAATCCAGAGCCATGTCACCCAATGTAGACCATTTACCGATATCTTGACGATTATGCCATTCCAAAGCTGCCCCAGTCAAGCTCTCACTGAAATACGCCATTAACAAATCATATTTCTCTCCAACACTTCTCATTTCATTGCAATCATCCCTCAAATGGGCTACCGGATCTCCACACCCGTCATACAAGTTAAATTTTGGCACTTTAAATCCCGCAGGCAGGCGGACGTCAGGGGACACAGACAGTTCTTTGTAAGTTATGCTACCTTGGTCTCCCATTCCTTGCTTGTTCTTTAAGGACTGTTCTGTTCCTTTCAGCCTCCTGGGTATCCCATCTCGCCCTTCTTTTCCTGGAGAGTATGGGGGATCACCCCGTACTACGATCGAAGTTTGGGTAAGGGCAGCATCTAAGAAGCTAGGTGGTGGAGGGGGTGGTGCTCTCCCAGTCATCCATGCCTGATACATGTCCGTCATGTGTTGTCTCAACATCTTCATCAGCCAAACCGGTATCCTGTTCAACCAACTACTTTCGGGCACCAGTATCAACCAACCCAGTTCTGTTGTTGTCTGCCATTACCTTTTGACTTTATGTTGTAGAGAAGAGTTACCACTTTAAAAACCACAAACCAACCACCCTTCTGATATGAATATAACAAAATGAAGCCAGCACGTTAGCGTTAGAGCATTTAGCATAAGATAATCTCACTTTATATGCAATGCACCTAGCCACAGTTATCGGTTTTAAAATGACTACAAGGGTACAACGGTCAGTTGGCATCATCCCAATTTGTTCATTTCAACCTCTCTTTTCTTTGCTTTTCTATCACTTGCTTGATCATTTTCCTTACTCTTTTTTCTAATTATCACTCTTTTCTTTCCTTTCACTTTTTTTTCTTTTTTTTTTCCTTTTTTTTCTTTTTTCTTTTGATAAATAAAAAATAATTCGATCGAACCTTATGTAGGTTGCCTACGTATCATGACCCCGCATGAATCAGATCTTTGGCAAGATTGGTAATAAAGTAAACAAACTGACATTCTCCTTTTTTTTACCTTAATGACTACTCTGATGAGAAAAGAGAAATAAAAGAAGCAAACTTTTTTTTTTTGAATTTTCTAGATTTAATGTTCTATAACCTATTCCAAACTCAAGTTTAACGAGCATATATTTTTTGCTTTTTTTCCCTTTTTGAAACAAACACTCTATGGAAATTATTAAGGAAAAACCCTAGAAGAGAAAAGATATATTTTTTGATTCTTTTTTTTTCTGAAATAAAGTGCCAACAATAAACCAAAGAAAAATATTTCGAATTTTCATTTGATATCCCTGAAGAAAGACTTCAAATGAGAAATGAAAAAGATAAAAAAAAAAAAAAAAAAAAACTGTTTTTGGATTTTAATTTTTTAATTACCTAAAGGAGAAATTTTAAAGATAAACAACAAATAAGGTATGTTATTTATTCTATGTACAATGTCCTACAGTTCTAGTAAAAACGAAAAGAATTTTTTTTTTTCATTTTCATTGATTTCCCAAAGAAGAAACTCAAAAGATTTTTTTTTGGATTTTTGGAATTAATATCTTAAAGAAAACATTTAAGAGGTACTAAAAGAAAATTCTCTTTTTTTTTTTGAATTTTGGTCCTAATATAGTAGAGGAAATATAAAAATAATTTTTATTTTGATATTGATTGCCTAAAGAAAAAACAATCTCAAAGAAAAAAATTTCATTTCTAGAATTAGTATTCTAAAGAAAACTTATAACGAAAATATAAAAACGCAAAATTTCATCTTTTTTTTTTTGGATTTTTGACTTGTAACACATTTTCAAATATAAAATAAGAAATACAATAACAAAAGACTAGACAAACTTAACCAGACTATTACAAACTCTAACATCACCTAAAAGACTGAATACTACTATACAAGACTAGAAAGTAAAACATGAACGATTGACTCAAAAACATAAAATGCCTTCTCGAGCAGCTCCTGAATGCAGTGATCCTGGGGTGTCTGTCATGCTCAAACTCCGGTAAGTAAATCCACACCTGTATGAGAAAACTTTAAACCAACACTAAGTGAGACAATAACACTCCCTACTGGACGTATGCAAGACACGATTGAGGCTATTTTTGCAAAATGACTTATTTGGCCAAAAGATGGCTAGAAGTACAAAATTTGGCTAAGATCCCGCAAAGTCAAGAACCAAAGATTTACTAGGAAGACCGGACCCTATATGGGTTGCCTACGTATCAAGCCCCGAAAGACGAGAATCAAGTATGCGTAGTTCGGGCAGATTGGATACATGCGAAAATAAAAAAACTAATTTAGAGAATATATTTTTTGTTTTTTCCTTGAAAATGATGAAACATGCAAAATCTTTTTGGATTTTCTTTTTCTTTTTCTTTTTTTATTTTTGATTTTAAAAAAAAAAGATGAAAAAAGTGCAAAATCTTTTGAATTTTACAATTTTTTTTGTCTTTTTTCTTAATAAAAAATGTAACAAAAACATAACTGGGCCTACTTTCTTTATTTTCACACTTCACCCTCTTTTTTTTTCTTTTTTTTTTTTCATTTGCCCTCAACTATCATTGGTCCGCCAACTGATGCTTTTACCCTTGAATAAATGCAACATGTAGCACGTAGGATGCACCAAGATGGTATGTTATTTTGGGTACACCTGTCCTAGACAGACCCAACCCCTGTGTTGAGTCTCTAAAGTCAAATGCACGTGATGCAAACAAACGTTGCTACTAGGGATTCGGCATGAGGCTGAGTTATTCTAGGTTTAAAACCTGGGTGTATTGTTCTATACCTGGCTTACCCGAGCGGACAACTCGAGTCGAGGGGGGACAGCGTACCGGTAACCAAAAGATCATCCGGCTTTGCAACTTGTCTGAACCTCGTTCTAAATTGGAATATGACACTAACAGAAAGAAGTACGCCAGCGTGCACTCCTCAGAAGATAGAAGAGAGGGATTTCGTAGCAGTTTATATACAGTTCAGATAATATCAAAGTAGTAAAAAGTAACATTTAGCACATTAGGCCCTAACATGTAAATAAAATCAGGTAATAAACAAAGTCAACATATAACAATTATTCTAAGTTCGAATTCTTGAACCCTGAACCAGAGATTCTGGGTTCGGTCCCTAGCGGAGTCGCCAGAGCTGTCACACCTCCTTTTTACTACCCCCGGGAAGGGTGTAAGGGATTTTTTCCAATTTAAGTGAAAATCGAAACGGGATTATCTTATTTAAAATTCAGAGTCGCCGCTTGAAATAATTTATGGTGTCCCAAGTCACCGATTTAAATCCCGAATCGAGGAAAACTTGACTCTGTTCTACAGTCCGTGAACACAGAAATCTAGGTAAGAAATTCTGTTAACCCGAGAGAAGGTGTTAGGCATTCCCGAGTTCCGTGGTTTTAGCACACTCGCTCAACTATTATTATTGGCCTATTTATCCGATTTTAAAACATTGTTTGAAACCTAAGTGCATTTATTCCTTTTAAACCGCTTTTAATAATCCAACTTTAAAAACTAATTATTTGGTTACACATTGCGAATCATGTCACAGGAACCGTATCCATGATCTACAACATGTTTATTTTATTAAACTTAAATTGTGTTCGGGTCACATAAATGCACACCCGAATTTGGATTTATGAGAACTGAACATGGAGATGGAGCTACGCAATTTTAATGAGTAGACATGGAATAAAGGCCAACTTATTTTTGTAGTATCTAAGTCCAAATCCATGTAATTGTTATAGCTTATTAAATCTAAGAGCCCAAACTATCGTCAATTTTACAATGCAACACAAATTCTTATAACTGATAGAAGATGCTTACAAATGTATTGTATATAATCTAATTTAAGGATAGAAAGGAAGTTTTTTCTGGTTTTTTCCCCAGGATATTCCAACTCACTTCTAAAGCATTGAAACACAAAATCAGAGAGAGGTCTGTTTAAAACTTGGGAATCAAATTCCATGGCTTGACTGTTGAAAGTAAACTTATAGGAGAAATCAAATAAATAATCAAATAGTCATTGCACAAATTATGGAAATCGGAAGAATAATAAAGCTTAAAGTATGACCTCCAATGAACGGCGATTGCAATATTTCAATATGTCAACCAAACATTACATGAAGAAGACAACGTCCATAACTGAAGCATGAACTGAAATTTCCGATCGGAAACGACACCGTCAACCTCGACCAAGACCTTAATTGAAACTCGTCTGGCGATCTCAAATGACTCAGACTTTTCTATAGCCAAACTGACAGTTTGTTTTTTAGGAGAATGAGGGTCGAACCGCTGATCTTTCTTTTTGGGCCTGGAAGATGAAGATGAAGATGTGGTGGCCGGTCCGCCTGAAGATTGAAGAGGAAGGAGGCGGTGATGGTTGTTTTTTTTTAGCGAGGGAAGGTAGTTGGTCGACGGCAGTATGGGTGTGAAGGGTGACGACTAAGGGAGTCTTCGGTTTGTGTGTTGTTGGTTAGGGAGTCGCCGGAGAGGTCGTGAAGGAAGTGAAGGAGGGGTGGTCGTTGGGTGTTGAAGGGGTGGGGATCGCTGGCGGCGGCAGGAGGGGATCTGTTGGATGTGTACCGTTGGGTGTTTTTTTTTGTGTGATGAAGATGAGTCTAGGCCTTTTAGGGGCTGTTATGGTTACTGAGTGTTAGTTTTTTTTTTTGGGTGTATTATGGGTGTGTATTTAAGAAGAAGAGGGTAGGGTTAGGGTGTAGGGATTTTAGGAAATTGGGTTGGGCTCCTTCTTATTGAGTCTTATTTGGGCCTAAGAAATACTAAAAAATGAAATGTATTTATAAAAAATAAAACCTACTCTTAAAAATATACTACTAAAATAAAACTAATTGTTAAAAGTGAAACTTTTTTTCGTAATTTTTATTTTTGTGATAAAATAAGGTAAAAATAGTCAAAACGAGTCAAAATAGTGATATTAGGCTAAAATAAATATTTAAACGCTAAAAGTATAATATTCTCGGGGAGGGTCAAAATTACGCGTCTACAAACACAAAACCAAAATCCGCAAAATCCTCCCGCGCCTCATCAATACGCCACGCCTCCTCAAAACCATAATTCTCAACCAGTACCTACCCCTCCACAACACCATCACCATCTAACTCAATATCCACAAACCACCACTTACCACATTCCTCAAAACGCACCACAACCTACCCTTGATCCCCAAAACTCAACTAACGACCACCATTATGCTCAGATTCCCAGAGTCCATCAAAGCAATCCCATAAATGTGGAAACTTTACCCCATACCCCCACAACAGTCCCTATACATACCCGAATCCGCCGAGAAGGACCTACTCATCAAGAACATGCAGAAGAACTCAAGAAGCTTACTGGCAGAGTTCAGAGTGTCGAAGGTGGAAAAGGCATTGAGGGTTTGAATTATGAGGATTTGTGTATTCAGCCAGACGTGGAACTGCCGGAGGGTTACAAACCCCCTAAGTTCAAAATGTTCAACGGAACTGGTGATCCGAAGGTGCATTTGAGAACGTATTGTGACAAGCTTGTAGAGGTTGGCAAGGATGAAAGAATCCGTATGAAGTTGTTCATGAGGAGCCTTACTGGAGATGCCCTTTCTTGGTACATCAGTCAGAACCCAAAGAAATGGGTTAATTGGGTGAGCATGGCATCGTATTTCATGGATCGATTCAAGTTTAACACTGAAAACGCACCCGGCGTTTTATACATTCAGAATCTCAAGAAGAAACCAATAGAGACTTTCCACGAGTATGGTACTCGGTGGAGGTCTAAAGATGCAAAAGTAAGGCCGGCACTTGAAGAAGAATAGATGAATAAGTTCTTCATCGGAGCTCAGGATCCGCAATACTACGAATAGTTATTGAAAACCATAAATATTCTGACATCATCAAGTTGGGAGAAAGAATAGAAGAAGGGATCAAAAGCTGAATGGTGACAAACTTTGAAGCACTCCAAGACACAAATAAAGCCTTGCAGTCAGGAGGTATCTCCAAGAATAAAGAAGTAGGTGCAGTAATGGTAGCCCAAGGTCCAAAGTCTCCTCTTACATACCAAACACATTCACCCACATATCAATCTTCACCTCCCAGATACCAACAACCTGTCACCACTTATCACACTAACAATACCCAACCAGCATAATACCACTCACCACACTTACAATACCCAACCAGCATAATACCACTCACCACCAGCCCGCCAAAACTACAAAAATCCTAGACCAAATTTCAACTGCAGACCACCCGGAAAATACACTCCAATCATTGAACCCATAGACCAACTGTATGAGAGGCTGAAGGCTGCTGGTTATGTCACTCCCATTTCCGCTATTGCTATGTAAAACTCTTCCCAATGGATCAACCCAAATAAGACATATGCCTATCACTCGGGCATGAAGGGTCATACTATTGATGAGTGTCATACTTTGAAGGATAAGATTCAGACATTAAATGACACCAAAGTCATACAAGAAAAGGAGGCTGCACCCAATGCCCGTAACAATCATCTCTCGGATCACATGGGTGAAGGAGTAAACATGATAGAGACCGGTGAAGAATGGGACTCGTAAGGGTCAATTGGACTCATTCTAGAAGGGGATAATCCTAAAACATCTCCAGTCACTCTCACACCTATCGTGGTACAAACTCAGGCACCGATTGAAGTTGAGGTAGCCATACCAACTCCGTTTGAGGTTGAAGTAACAACACCATTCACCTTGATGGTAGCACCCACACTGTCTTTTAAGTCTAATGCTATACCTTGGGATTATGTCGCAGAAGCAAGATGAAAAGAAAAAGGAAAAAATGGAAGAAACAAGTGCAGTGCAAGGCATGACCAGAACTGGTAGGGTTTTATACACCCGAGCATTTGGGAGGAACAAGCAAAGAAGCTGCCTCTAAGCCGCCTGTCACTGAGACTGGCCCGGATTATCTTTGGAGAATGGTGCAAGTAAGAGAATATTCTGTGGTTGATCATCTTAACAAAACCCCTGCTCAAATATCCATTTTATCACTGCGGCAAAACTTTGAGGCACATAGGAATTCCCTGATGAAGGTGTTGAATGAAGCCTATGTACCCAATATAATCACCAGTGGGGAAATGGCCAACATGGTAGGGAAAGTGTTGGAAAGACACAAGATCACTTTTCATGAAGACGAGATGCCACCAGAAGGACTAAGTCACAACAGGGCACTGCATATCATGGTGCAATTTGAGGACAAATTCATTGCCAGAGTCTTGATAGATGGGGGTTCGAGTCTCAACATATGTCCACTAACTACGCTGAAAAGATTGGGTAAAGGCCTGCACGAGATATGAGCAGGAATAATGAATGTGAAAGCATTCGACGGGTCTTAAAGGGCCACAATTGGGGAGACCAACCTCAGCCTACAGATTGTCCCAACCTGGTTCGATGTGGAGTTTCAGGTGTTGGATATATCCACCACCTACAACCTATTGCTGGGGCGACCATGGATACATGTCGCTGGGGTCGTGGCTTCTACTCTACATCAGGACGTGAAGTTTGAGGGGAACCATCAGGAAGTGATCATCCATGGGGACGGAAGTAATCCCATTTACACCAATCAGACTGTTCATGTCGCCGAGAATAGAAGGAAGTTGGGTGGAGAAACATACCATCGCGTCGAGCGCGTCAACGCAATTGAGAAAGACAAATGGTGGAGCAGTAATATAGAAAGCATATTGGCATGGGCAAGCTATGAACCCGGCAAGGGTCTCGACAAGAATCTCCAAGGGATCACCAAACCGATACGGCTAAAGTGTCACGGCACAACTTTTGGGCTTGGGTATGAATACACCTGGCACGAGTATCAGAATTGGTCGCCACTATGGTGTGATCCTTATTACCTTCTAGAGAAACCAGTACCATATTTGAGCCAGTCATTTCATCAAGATGACATGATGTGGGGGTCCGAAGAAGATGAAGTTCTAGCTGGCATAAAGAACCTGTTTCTGGATGATGAAGACATGGACTGCAGTGCGATAGTTGAGGAGGAAGAGGAAGGACTTATTATTCAGACAATGGAGAAGGGAGTTATTCTCAAGAATTGGGATGTTGCACCATCAAGGGCCCGTCGAGTTCCTGGGTAGCCTAGCAATTAGCATCATTTATTTTTGAAAGAAATTTTATGGGCATTTAAGACATTTTCAACATTTTGTTTTTAAACGTATTTTGTTTTGAAATAATTGCTCGAATAATCTAACTGCATTTGTTTGATGTTTTAAAATATTTATTAATGGATTGTTGTTTTAGTATTTATTATTATCCTTTACATTTTCTCTCCACAATGTTATTATTACTTATCCTGATGAACCTACGACTGTGACATGTAATGAGACATCGCAACATAAGGATAGTGATTCAGAGGATCTGGAAGAGGATATATTACGCGAGGAAATTGTCAGAGAAGTGGAAAAATTTGAAAACAAGATAAATCCAATTTGGATGAGACTGAAACAGTTAATTTGGGAGACTTTGAAACAGTCAAGGAAACTCGTGTAAGCATTTATCTATCACCGTCAGAGAAAGAAGAATACATTCGGTTCTTGAAGGAATATGAGGATATTTTTACATGGTCCTACGATGATATGACCGGTTTGAGCACGTCCATAGTGGCTCATAAACTACCTACCAACCCTATATGTCCGCTTGTAAAGCAAAGGCTCAGAAAGTTCAAGCCAGATACGAGTTTGAAAATAAAAGAGGAAGTCACCAAGAAGATCAAAGCCAAGGTTCTCAGAGTGGTTGAATATCCGACCCGATTGGCTAATATTGTACCAGTTCCAAAGAAAGATGGGAAAGTCAGAGTGTGTGTCGACTATTGGGACCTAAACAGAGCAAGTCCCAAAGATGATTTTTCGTTGCCCAATATACACATACTGATCGACAATTGTGCCAAGCATGAACTACAATCCTTTGTGGATTGCTTCGGGGGATATCATCAGATCTGCATGGATGAAGAGGATGCCAAAAGATAGCCTTTATTACACCATGGGGAGTATATTACTACAAAATGATGGCTTTTGGCCTAAAGAATGCTGGAGCCACTTATATGAGGGCCATGACAACCATTTTCTATGACATGATACACAAGGAGATAGAGGTGTACATGGACGACGTCATCATCAAATCTAAAAAGGGTACAAATCACATAACAGATTTGAGGAAATTCTTTGATCGGCTTCGAAGGTACAATTTGAAACTGAATCCCGCAAAATGTGCCTTCGGAGTCCCTGCTGGAAAAATGTTAGGGTTCATCGTCAGTCGACGAGAATTGAGCTAGACCCGTCAAAGGTCAAGGCTATTCAAGATTTTCCACCTACAAATAACAAGAAAGATGTGATGAGTTTCTTAGGGCGTCTCAATTACATCATCTGTTTCATAGCACAATCAACTGTGATATGCGAACCAATTTTCAAAATTTTGAAGAAATACACTGTAATGAGTTGGACTGAAGAGTGCCAGAAAGCCTTTGACAAGATCAAGGAATATTTGTCCAAACCACCTGTCCTAGTCCCACCGGAACCTGGGAGACCTCTGCTACTCTAGTTATCCGTATTAGAGGGGCTTTTGGATGTGTCTTGGGACAACACGATGAGACGGGAAGAAATGAGCAGGCCATATACTATCTAAGTAAGAATTTCACACCCTACGAAACACGGTATTCTTTGCTGGATCGCACCTGCTGCGCTTTAACATGGATAACTCAAAAGTTGAGGCATTACTTCTATGCCTACACCACATATCTCATATCAATGATGGATCATCTAAAATACATCATCCAGAAACCCATGCCTACAGGGAAGTTGGAAAAATGGCAGATATTATTGAGTGAGTTTGACATCATCTATGTAACTCAGAAAACGGTTAAGGGGCAAGCATTGGCGGATCATCTGGTAGAAAATCCTGTAGGTGGAGAATACGAACCACTGAAAATGTATTTTCTCGATGAAGAGGTATCATTCGTAGGAGAAGATATCACTGAAACCTATGATGGTTGGAGAATATTCTTCGATGGAGCTGCAAATTTCAAAGGAGTGGGTATTGGAGCAGTTTTAGTGTCAGAAACAGGTCAACACTACCCAGTATCCGCAAAGCTCAGGTTTCCATGTACCAATAATATGGTAGAATATGAGGCTTGCATCTTGGGACTCAAGTTGGCCATTGACATGAACGTTCAGGAATTGCTGGTAATTGGTGATTCAGACCTTTTGGTACATCAGGTTCTAGGAGAATGTGCTACAAAGAATACAAAAATATTACCGCATTTGTAGTATGTACGAGATTTGATGAAGAGATTCACAAAGATAGAGTTCAAACATGTTCCGAGAATCCAGAATGAGTTCGCATATGCATTGGCCACTATATCTTCCATGATACAACACCCAGACAAGAATTTCATCGACCCTATCCCAGTAGGGATTCATAATCAGCCAGCTTATTGTGCTCATGTTGAAGAAGAAAATGATTTGAATTCATGGTTCCGTGACATTAAAGAATATTTGGCAAAAGGAGAATATCTAGAGCACGTAAATCATACTCAGAAACGCACATTCTGAATATTATCCAACCACCTCTTACAAAGCGGAGGAATTCTGTACAGAAGGACTCCGGATCTGGGTTTACTACGATGTGTCGACGCCAAGGAAGCATCCAAATTGCTCGAAGAGATATATGCCGTAACTTGCAGACCATACATGAATGGCTTCGTCTTAGTTAAGAAGATATTAAGAGCGGGATATTTTTGGATGACTATGGAAACGGACTGCATCAGGTATGTCCAAAAGTATCATCAACTCCAAATACATGCTGATATGATACGAGTGCCACCCAATGAACTCAATGCAACAAGTGCACCCATGACTTTCTCCGCTTGGGGGATGAATTTCATCGGTCCGATTGAACTCGCCGCTTCAAATGGGCACAGGTACATTCTAGTTGCCATAGACTATTTCATAAAATGGGTTGAAGCTGCATCTTACAAGGTTGTAACTAAGAAAGTCGTGACAGATTTCGTTAGTGATCGTATTGTTTGTCGATTCGGGGTACCGGAATCAATCAACACCTGTCACGACCCATTTTGGGAGTCATGATGGAGCCTGTCGTGGAACCAAGCAAGCCACCCATTTATTCTAACTAAATGCAATTACCAATAAATATCCTTATTAACAAGTCTGTGGATAATAATAATAATAAATCAAAATTTGGAAACCAGTTTATGAAATTCAAAATCCAATCCTACAAACCCCGGATCCAGTGTCACACAGTCATGAGCTGCTAGTACTTAATACAACCAAAAAGAAATGACCAACATAGTCTGAAAATAAATATGACAGGTAGAAAAGGAAGAGAAGACGAGATCACGGTCTCCACCTGCTACCTCGTCAACTCTGATGAAACTACTGCTACTCACTGATCAGAGCTGAATCCCGATGTACCTGGATTTGCACACAAGGTGCAGGGGGTAACATGAGTACACCAATTCAGTAGTAACGAAACCAAACTACGGGCTGAGAGGTAGTGACAGACTAAACCTCCGATAATTCGAACAACAGTTTATAACTTGTACATGACAGTAATATATATTAGAAAATAAACAAGATGCATCAGTTTGTTACTGTATCCCTACATACTAGCATGAGTTCATATAGAATCAAGAATGATGTGTACTCAGTAATCCAACTCTCATAAGGTGGTCCACTCAGTACTAGAATACGACCTTCCGGCCCAGGGAAGGTCCATCCCAGATATTACATAAACACGAGTGACACAGTCACCTAGTACTGAGGAAAAAGGCCGATCCATCCCCACGGAAAAGATCCATCTCCGGAACATAAGACTCGAACAGGATCTATGTCCAGGGAAGATCCATCCCTCACATAACATTAGCTTCGGACAAGATCCATGCCCAGGGAAGATCCACCCCTCAATATCTGTGCGCTCACTAGGGGTGTAAAGACTCTGGAGGGGATCCTATCAGCCCAAGCGCTATATCAAGCCAACGAAGGCATGATTCCAGGGTCGCTGCGGTGTGCAGTCCGACCCTCATAACTGTCTCAAAACCAGGCTTCAAGCCTCACTCAGTCAGTACCTTCCAGTCTCACTCACAATGCTCTAACATATGAAAATCAGTCCAAACCAATGATAATATAGAATAAATTAGCAACTTACGAGACTGAGTACATGAAAACAATAATCATAAATAGAGACAACAATAATTGACCGTTCCGGCCTGAACATATCGGAGTGAAGCCTTAACATTTATACCTAGCATGATTTCTATTGCGTTCAGGGTAAATACCACCTTCACAGTACAAATATCAACCTGAGATAACCATTAGACAGTGCCATGGGATGAGCCAGGCTACAAACATTCGGTGTACGCCCGCATGCCCGTCACTTGGCAAGTGTGTCACCTTAATTAACATCAAATATCAAATAGTTTGGGGTTTCAAACCTTCAGTTCCAAGTTTGGAAGCGTTACTTACCTCAAAACTGGCTAATATACTACTCCGTAGTGCCATTGCCTCTAAATTCAGCCTCTGAGTGCTCCAAATCTACCAACAATCATATGTATATCATTATAATATGCTAAGAAACTAATCCCAATCAAAATGTATCAAAAATACTCAAAAATCCCGAAATTGGTCAAACCCGACCCCCAGGCCCACGTCCCGAAACTCAGAAATTTTTATACAAAACTGTTCTTCATCATCTCACGAGTCCGTACATATAAAGAACACTAAATTCGGAGTCCAAATGACTCCTCAAATCCCCATTTTAAAGCCTCTTAATCCCAAGCCCTAATTACCCAATTGCACTGATTTTCCCCTAATTTTCCACCATAAATCCGACCTTTAATCACATATAAACGAGTTTAGAGTCCAAAAGCCTTACTTCAATGAAGAACTATCGAATCCCCTTTTCAAAACCGTTCCAAAAGCTTCAAATCCGGATGAAATATTGAGAAAGATGGCCAAAATTCGCGAAGGCACGCTTTTATACTTTTGTCCAGTGGTTCCGCACCTATGACCACTTACTCGCACCTGCGGAACCGCACCTGCGGACCTCAGGTGCGCATCTTCGGAAAAACCCAAGGACCTTGACTTCCGCACCTGCGATCGACCTCCCGCATCTGCGGCCTCGCAGGTGCGGCAATTAACTCGCACCTGCGGACTCTTCTCACTCAGCCAAACTTCCGCACCTGCGGTGCCATGTCCGCTCCTATGGAAGCGCACCTGCGGCTCTCCATCCGCAGGTGCGAAACACCAGTAACAGCAACATCAACAAATATCACCATTCCAAACTCCCCGTTAACCACCCGAAACCATCCCGAGCCCCTCGGGACCCCAACGAAACATACTAACGCATCATATATGATCATTCAAACTTAGTCGAGCCTTCGAAAAATCAAACACAACATCAAAACCCCAAAAACACATCGAATTCAAGCCTATGAACTTTGAATTTTTTTAAATTCCACCAACGATGCCGAAACTACCCAAAACAACTCCGATTGACCTGAAATTTTGCAGACATATCCAAAATGACATTACGAACCTGTTCCAACTATTGGAATTCCATTCCGACCCCGATAGCCTATTTTTCACTGCCAACCAAAAATTTCCAAAAACTAACTTTCGCTAATTCAAGCCTAATTCTACACCGGACATCACAACAATATTCCGAACACACTCCTAAGTTCCAAATAACCTAACGAAGCTATCCGAGCCATAAAATCTGCATTCCGAGGTCGTTTCCCAATAAGTCAACTCTCAGTTGACTTTTTCCCATTATAAGGCTATCTTTAAAGGCTACATGACTGAACTCTCACTACAACCATTCAATTTCAAGCCTATCGACTCTAACACATCAATAACAGAATAACCAACCTATGACAAGTCAATAACAACAATTATAATGCAGGTTCTACATAACGACGGACTGGGTCGTTACAACACCGATAATGCCGCCAACCTTAACAGTGATTTGTTGAGATCCATGTGTGAAGCCGTCAAGATCAAGCATAAGAATTCCACATTATACAGATCGTAAATGAATGGAGTTGTGGAAGCCGCCAATAATAATATCAAGAAGATATTAAGGAAGATGGTAAATAATCACAAATAATGGCACGGGAAGTTACCATTTCCCCTACCCGGATATCGTACCATGGTTCACACATCAACCGGAGCAACTCTTTATTTGCTGGTCTATGGTATCGAAGCCGTCATTTCCCCCGAAGTACAATTCCCTTCTTTGAGAATCATACAAGAGGCTGAACTCAGAGATGCAGAATGGGTACGAAGTCGCTATGAACAATTGGCCCTCATTGACGGAAAAAGAATGAATGCGGTATGTCACAGTTAGATTTACCAGAACAGAATGTCCAAAGCTTTCAACAAAAGAGCTAGGCTTAGAAAATTCACACCAGGGCAGTTGGTGTTAAATCGGATCTTCCCGCATCAAGATGAAGCCAAAGGAAAATTTTCACCCAATTGGCAAGGGCCCTACATGATTCATAGAGTACTAACAGGAGGAGCATACTTGCATAAATGGATGGAGAAATTCGACCAAAACCTATCAACTCAGACGCAATCAAAAGATACTATGTTTAGATTGTTTACGTTTCTTCATCTGATGTAACTGAACTACGCTTGACTTGATTCCCGTTTAAGAGGGGATACATAGGCAACCCTGTGGGTTCGGTCACATCTCAATAAAATCTTCATTTTTTCCATGGTCAGAAACTGGGGCAGAATTTTGAGGAGGACCCTCAAAATTCTTAAGCTAGTCTAGTCAACTTCGTCATACGCAGAACAGTCAAAGAAGTGCTTTAAACTGGGGCAGAATTTTGGGGAAGTTGCAATGTCTCTAAAATATGTCACAGTCATTAGTTCATCTAACTTACTTGATATTGCATACTACTATATTTCAAATAACTACATTCATCAAATGTGCGCATATTTTCGAAAATTTTATTCTTATAAATAGCCAGACGCCGCCCAGGGTAACTCAAATAGGATCTCAAGACAGGAACAAAAGCAAAGCAAGAAGGCGAAATCACGGACCAACCTTTTCAGCAAAACTCACGATTTTTGTTTGAATGCAGACACAATGAACATAACAGGAATATTCGTAAATACATACACACATCAAAATCACTATCTTCATAACGACAAAGTTGCCAAACGCAAACACATCTCCAGCTAAGAAATACCCTGCTTTCTCACTATCACTCATTGTCAACTGCATAAGGCTAAGTACTTCCTTTCTTCGCATGAGACAAAGCATTGTCTCCTATTTTCATGAGGCTAAGCCCTGCCTCCTTAACTGCATAAGGCTAAGCACAGCCTTTCTTCGCATGAGACTAAGCATTGTCTCCTATTTGCATGAGGCTAAGCCCTACCTCTGTAACTACATAAGGCTAAGCACTGCCTTTCTTCGCATGAGACTAAGAATTATCCCCTATTTGCATGAGGCTAAGCCCTGCCTCCTTAACCGTATAAGGCTAAACACTGCTTTTCTTTGCATGAGACTAAACATTGTTTCCTATGTGCATGAGGCTAAGCCCTGCCTCCCTAATTGCATAAGGCTAAACACTGCCTTTCTTTGCATGAGACTGAGCATTGTCTCCTATGTGCATGAGGCTAAGCACTGCCTCCCTAATTGAATAAGGCTAAGCACTGTCTTTCTTTGCATGAGACACAACACTGTCTCCTGTTGACTGTGTTGTTATATATATATATGTTCATGTACTCCGTGATATCCAGATCTTTTCAGAGGTTTTTGAGGTTCATATCCAATATTTGTGAAATTCTTAATTATTTAAACTTGCGTCCGCATATTTGAGTTTTAAAAGTGTTAGTATGTGTGAGATGTCAGCTTTTCTAGAGCGCTATCATGAAAGGTCGAGTTGTGGGTCGTGACAAAAGGGCAGTCTGATGCACTATGCTCCCACTATGCGTGGAGTCCGAGGAAGGGCCGGACCACAAGGGTCTATTGTACACAGCCTTACCCTGCATTTATGCAAGAAGCTGTTTCCACGGCTTGAACCCGTGACCCCTTGGTCACATGGCAGTAACTTTACCAGTTACGCCAAGGTTCCCCTTATAACTCTACGTAGAAAGCGGAAAAAAAGCTCAAAGTTTATGCTAACCTGTGATTATACTTCTTTAAAAGTAAATAGGTTACAATTCAAGAATAGAGACTCAACCACTTCTTCTTCGGGATATGGTTCTTTCGCTCATCAGTTTGAGTCTGTAAGAGCACTTTCTTGCTTCAGATTGCTATTACCAAGTTACTTCTTTGAAACTGTACGAATAGCGTTACATAGGTATGAAGTTGGCTGAAATCCTTCCTCAATTAATGCTCCAACACCTAAAATATTTTGGTTAAGAAAAATCTCACCTTATTTGATATGATTTCCTTATTTGTTTCCAATTTCTCAACCTTTTCCTTCTTTGTAAGTTTTCCATAATTGTTGAAATCTTTTCGAAAGCGAATTCCACTAGCTAAAATAATTACTTGCTGCGCATGAATTAACTTTCTTCCCGAATCCAACTTACATTTGATCAGCGTCTTCCGCGTTCTGCTTCATTCTGCTACCGACTGGTTTTTTCATCATCTGCATATTTTGTCTTCACACCAGTTAGTAGCATAGCAAATGACATCAATGGAAACCTGGTTCTCTCAACACGTTTATTAATCATCAAAACTTAGTTTATGTTAATTATGCTCAACTCAACAAATTAATTTTCAAATGATTATTTCCAAAATAAATAACTTTCATAATCTCGATAACCAATCCAGTAATTATTAAACGGGCAAATGTAATGGAGAAATCCAAGTTTTCGTTTGAGCATGTTTCTCCTTTGTCTGCTTCCTTGCCAAAAGACAAACCCAAGTGTAGGGGTGTTCATAAAAACCCGTAAAATCGAAAATTGAATCAAATCGATCAAAAAAATTAATACTTTTTAGGTTTGGTTTGATTTTGGTTTTGAATTTTAAAAATCGATCAAATTTAGTTTGGTTTTGGTTTTAATAAAAAAATAACCAAAACCCCCCCCCGAACCAAATGGAATATAGAAATAGCTATTTAATCTTATTGTTACACCTATATATATGTACATTTTTATATAAAGTTTCTAAAATGTTATGATGCATATTAGCCGTTTGTATTTTAAGTCTAGTTCTTTAGTATTACAATAATCTAATTATTTGCCTTTACGTTCTAGTTTGATTGATAGTTTGCTTTTACTAGTACAAGAATTATTTCATGTTAAAAATAATCGATTTTTAATTGAGTACTTAAAGTATTCATCACTATTTTATTCAATTATCATCAATATATCATGGTAAATGATAGATTTCTCAAAGAGCAATTGGTTTGATAGTGTTACGTTGAAAATGTAGACGCCGGAATATGTATTTGGTAGTGTATGTCTCATATTTAAGAAAAAACCCGATAAATAACCGAAAAACCGACAAAAATCGAATCGCTAAAAACCGACTTAACTAATTTGATTTGGTTCCAACATTTCAAAATACTATAAAATCCTCCTATTTACCAAAATACCATTGTAAGTGGAAGCTGGAATATTTTCTGAAAAAGATGGTATCAACTTATCATAGCATGTGTGTCTTTCTTCAATGATTTCCTGACACCACCATATGAAAAAGATGAGGTACTTTCATATTTTTCTTGTTTTTATTTCATCTTACATAACAATATTGTTAAATAATGAGAAAGAATCAGGGCATTTATAGTGAAATGAATTAGGTCCCGTTTGGACATAACTTTTTTATTTTTTATTTTTCAAAAAAAAAAAACTGAAAACATTATTATTTATTCATAGAATTTGATCAGTTTTTGAAAAATTTTCTTTCAGACACAAAACTTCAACTTCTTTTACAAATAAAATGCATGTCCCAAATACAACTTCAACGTTCAACTATTTTTCAACACAACTTTCAGTTTTTTTTAAGTTTCAATTAAATTTATGTCCAAACGCTAACTTAGGACCATTTGGCCATAGATTTTGCCAAGGCAAACATATGTTTGGCCATAAATGTTGCCTACATTTTGGCCAAATCCCAAAAAAAATATCACAATTATATTTTTTTAAAATTACCTCAAACTTTTGTATTTTATAAAAGAGCCCACCATTTACTATTTTGTAACAATGTTGTTTCGTCTTCTCGGTCATCTGATAGTGTATCATGTAGTTCATTATAAAATGATAATTTTGTACCAAATTTATTTATGTTCAGGAGTATGATTTGCGATAATATAGTGAATGTTATTGATAATGGTATCGTTGTGTATTTGTGTTAGCTTTTAAAACTTATGTGTATAAGTCATGTTTCATATTTTTCAAAAATAAATTTGGAAAATATGTTTTGAAAACTGATGTTCAGACACATTTTCATCTTCAAACCAAACTTCACCCAAATCAGATTTTTCAAAACAAATTTGAGAATCTATGACCAAACGCTAGCTTAGAGTATTCAGTTTAATCCTTAGCAAAATGTTAAGATTCACAGTAAAATTTAAGCTAAGTGAGCGTTTGGACATAAGAATTGTAAAATTTCAAAAAAAAGTGAAAATATTTTTCAAGTGAAAATGATATTGAAAGTTAGAGTTCTGTTTGGACATAAATATAATTTTAGGTTATTTTTGAAGTTTTGTGAATGATCTGAGTGAAAATTTTGAAAAACAGCTTTTTGGAGTTTTTTAAATTTTTTGAAAAATTCAAAATTCATCTTCAAGTGAAAATTAGAAATTTTATGATCAAACATTAAATTCGACAAAAAGTAAAAGATTTTCGAAAGAAAGTAAAAAAATTCTTATGTCCAATTATTTGATCAGAAGATATGGCATGTTCTGTATTTAAATTTCAAATTTTATCATTTATCTACTTCATAATAATAACATATTCTCACTTCGTTGCCTCCTTAGCCGGGGAAAACACTCTGGAATCCACCAACTCTGCCCATTATCTTTGAAAAGGTCTGCTATACTATCTTCATTTCCATTCCCTATTTTTCTTGGTTTACAATATATATATATATATATATTTATTTTCTTTTACTTTTATTTCTCCGCTATTCTAAAAATAAATTTTTATTTTTATTTGTCTACTTTCGTATATCAAGAGAAAAATAATTTATTTTTACTATTTTGCCTTTAGCATTAATTATATATATATATATATATATGTTTCAGCTTACCAATGACATAACCCTGATAGAAAAGGTGGAGGTTAACAACTAAGGTTGAAAGTTGATAGGTAATCATGAGTTTCTTGAGCCGATGGTCTATCGTAAATAACCTATCTAGTTTCACAAGATAAAAGTAAGGTTTATATACACATTATCCTTCTCAGACTCCGCTTATGAGATTACAGTGAATTTATTGTTATTGTTATAAATACACCTTTTGTTTTACTTTAATTGTTTTGTAATTTTTAAAATTTGCATTTTCCCATATAGAAAAGAGAAACTGCATATCTTCTTGGTTCAATAAAAAGTTATAAACTTCATAATTATTTTTAAGTCATTTGATGGGAAATTTGAATAATTGTACCTACCAACAAATACCAAGTTCAAACAATGAATGAATTAAACCACAGATACTTCTCTCCTGTTCTTTACTCCATTTCATATCTCCCATCCCAAGGTGAAAACATGTGAATAGTAAAACAAACCCAACATTATTACCTGAATTCCCCATTTAATAACCCCCCTATAAACCTACATTAGTCAAAACAAATTCAAATCCAACAAATGTACAGTAGTATAGTAATAGCCAGTAGCTACATCACTTAAAGCTGCAAATAACACCTCGAAATTCACCCCATCTTTGTTCAAACTCATAAAAAATAGCCTTCTTCTTCTTCCTCAGCAACTGTGTGTCTGTGTGCAACTTCTTGTTGCAAAAATAGCCACTTTTGATCATTCTTGAAGGTGTTTTCTCCATGCAGAAAAAAAAAAGGATTCTTTATTATAAAGATTGAATCTTTTTCATTCTTGAGATTAAAGATTGAATCTTTACAACTCTAAATCATGAATGTTTCAAACCTTTTAGCAATTGTTATTCTTTGTTTCTTCACATTTGCTATCTCTCCTACTTTTGCACTGAATTCAGATGGACTTTCATTATTAGCTTTAAAATCAGCTATTTCTTCTGACCCAACTGAATTTCTTGCTTCTTGGTCCGAATCAGACTCATCACCATGTCATTGGAATGGAATCACATGTGATGATCAAAACCAAAAGGTCATTTCCATTTCACTCTCAGCCAAGAATCTCACTGGCTATATCCCTTCTGAAATTGGTGCACTTTCCAATCTTTCAGTTATCTCTCTTTCTTACAACAACTTCTCTAAACCAATCCCAATTCATCTCTTTAATGCTACTTTACTTCACTCACTTGATCTTTCACACAATGCCTTCACTGGTATTTTGCCTCAGCAAATTACTTCACTTACTAACCTTAATCACCTTGATCTTTCTGCTAATTTTCTTAATGGCTCACTTCCTGAGGAGCTAACTGAGCTTACTCAGCTCACTGGGACTTTGAATCTTTCGTATAACAGATTTTCCGGCGAAGTTCCGGTGAGTTATGGTAAGTTTCCGGTGACGTTGAGTTTGGATTTGAGGCATAATAATCTGACTGGTAAAATACCTTCAGTTGGGTCATTGTTAAATCAAGGGCCTACTGCATTTTCAGGGAACCCTTTACTTTGTGGGTTTCCATTGGAAACTCCATGCGCAGAGCCAGAAGCTCAAAAACCTAGTGTTTTGCCAAATCTTGAAAACCCTAAAGATTTAGGGTTTGTAGAAAAGGGTAAATCTGGAAATGGGTCGGTGGCGGTTTCTTTAATCTCCGGCGTATCGGTGGTGATCGGAGTGGTGTTTGTTTCAGTGTGGGTGTTGAGAAAAAAATGGAAGTTGGATGAGGGCAAAATGGGGAAAGAAAAGTTTAATAAGGAGAAGTCACAGTCACAGGAGGTGGTTGGGGTTGAGGGGAATGAGGGGGAGGGGCAAAAGGGTAAATATGTAGTGTTTGATGAAGGGTTTGGGTTGGAATTGGAAGATTTGTTAAGGGCATCAGCTTATGTGGTGGGGAAGAGTAGGAGTGGGATAGTTTACAAAGTTGTGGCGGGTGGCGGCAGGGGATCGGCGTTAGTCGGTGGCGCTGCAGTGGTTGCTGTTCGGAGATTGAGCGAGGGGGATACCACGTGGCGGTTCAAGGAGTTTGAGACGGAGGTGGAAGCCATTGGGAAAGTACAACATCCGAATGTGGTGAGGCTTAGGGCTTATTACTATGCAAGTGATGAGAAATTGCTGGTTACTGATTTCATCCGCAATGGCAGCTTGCACAATGCCTTACATGGTAATTTCAACTCATTTTTCTTATGTTGAATTGTTTAAGTTTATGGTTTGTGTTGCTTAATTGAGGTTAGCATTCATCTGCAATAGCATGATCATAATATGGTAAACTTGTTAATGTGATTAGCTAGGTGTTGTTGAGGGTTAAGTTTTGAAAATTCCCTACTCACCTTTTCAACACCTCTTTTTTCCTTCTTCCAAATAACCTAGAAATCTCTTAGAGTCAACGGCGCACAGTTTGAAACTCGGTGGATAATGCACCCTGCACATTGCGCTGCACTCTTACCAGTATATCAAAGCCCCTAGGAGCTTCATCTTTTGAGTAACTCCTTAGTTGAAGGAAGAATTATTAAGAGAATTGTTGTCCTAAATAGGGGAAGTGCATAATTCTAATCAATATTCAGGTATAACTGATTATCAGAGTTCGTTTTGATTTTGCATGGAGTTTAAGAAAAAAATAAATTTTTTTGAAACTTGTCGTCCTAAAGGCTCAAGGGTAAAAGCTTTGTGGGGCATGTCATTTGTGGAACCATAAAAGCTAAGGGTAAAGTGGGTAAAATAGGTTAGTGAGCAGAGAGAGGGTAATGATGAAGCCAATATCGCAGTAACTTATGCAGAATATATCCTTTTATTACAAATGATTTTATTGTTAGGATAAGGACATTTCGGGTGAAATCTGAAGTGTGAGCTTGCACATTGAATTCTTGGAGTAGCTAGATAGATAACTGTTCTGCTCTGTACAATGTAATAAACTCTGGGTCCATGGTACATCAGGGGGGTTTGTTGTTAGATCAGACATGAGACAACGTTCAAGATAGCGTTGTAGTTGATCAGTCATTCACTATAAAAACCAAGTTTTTCTCGGAACCGATTTTATTGTATGTTATAATATATATACTCCATAATAGCATTTCACTGTAGCATCCAAAAAAAATAATATAGGAACAAACAAAGTTGTTATAGAGAAGTTTGACCGTACTTGTATACAACCTAATTAAATGTGCTATTAAAAAAGTACCAAATGCAAAAGCTAGTTAGTCTTAGTTTTATAAAGGAGAGAGCCCTCTGTTGGGCATTGAATTGTATATGCCTGGGATCATATCTTAAGGATACTTTACAGAGAAAATTATCCGCTCAACTAAAAGGGCAGCTCAGTGCATTAAGCTTCCGCGGGGGCCAAAGAAGGGCCGGACCACAAGGGTCTATTGTATGAAGTCTTACCCTGTATTTCTGCACGACTTGAACCCGTGACCTCCTGATCATATGACAACAACTTTACCAGTAACGCCAAGGCTCCCCTTCAATTTTTGAACATCAACTATCTAGGGGAAATATCAAGATCCCAAATTATATCCTTTACCTGGGATTTTGATAGCACTTGTTCTTTCAGTCCCATTTTGAACTGCTGTTTGTTTCTTGTGATTCACCTTTTCTGGTACCCCCCACTATGGCTTCTTCTCCCTTGTTTTCTGCTTCCAGAGGAACAGAATTTATGTGGCCCAAGATATTGAATGTGGCTTTAAGGTTATAATATGTAAACATTCTGAAATAGATTCTAGTTTAGCGGAGAAGTTTATGACATTACACTAGGGTGGCTAAATGGTTAAAAGAAAATAGTTAACCACCCATATTATTTACTAAAAAATGGATGGATACTGAACTTTTTTAAAAACGGATCAAATATGGATAAGAACCATTTTATCCGTTTAGAAAATGGATAACCAATGTGTCTAACTTTTATATTTGTAAAACCTTAAATTGGAGGTTCCTCAAGTTAGGGAGACTAAGAATTCTCCCAAAAGTGATTATATGCAAGAAGTCATGGATAATCTCCGCTGGTTAACCCGTTTTTTATCGGTATTAAATATAAGTCGGGTCGGATAATTTATCTGTTTTTTTATTATCCGACCCGGCCTGCCCGTTTACCACTCCTACTTCTTGCTATGCAAATCTAAAACAAAAAAGACTATAGGTAAGAGTACATAATTCGTTTAGGGAGTCTGAAATTTGAATACTAGTATTTGATTTGCTCAATTCTATCTTTTCTCACGAACTTTCTTATTTCGCTCTTACATTTTGTATTTTTATAGTAACTGTGTGAACCAATCTATTCACAAATGGAAATGCAGAATACACCTAAGCTCCTTGTCATTTACTGTGGGGTGGTTTCTTGAAAATCAGCTGATTGCTCTTGTTTCATATTTGAAATTTCTAGACCTCCACAAAGTAGTCAATTCTGGTACACCTGACCTATTTTATTGTTTTTTTCTTACTCGAGCTCTTTCATTGTTTCAAGCACATGTTTTTGGGTCATCCATTGTTTGTGATCATTGTCTGAAAAGCTGCTGACATAGTTTCAAATATAACGATCCCTACCATATTCAGCTCATTATTGTTGTCCTCAAGTTTACTCCAAGGAAGATACATAGTGAAAAAAAGAATGTGGCTTGAATCACTTGTTAAATTATTCTTGAGGTTCGACAAGTCGTATACAACAACAACAAATTCAGTATAATTTCACGAGTGGGGTCTGGGGAAGGTAGTGTATACGCTCACAAGTCGTATACGTCAAAAATATTTGGTATTTCAAAATTGAATTTTAATGAATTATGGTATATGGTTACCCTTTTATGATTATGTAAATACTTCCACTTTTCAACAAATTCTTGAACAAGTACATATTCCGGGAGTATTTGATTTTGCGAGAAAGCTCTTAAGATTTTCCTTGTTTGCAATTTTAGGTTCTTCACTGTTTCAATGCTCGGTATTTTCAAGCAAAATCTAGTTGTTTTTTGCATTTTCTGATGCAACATAATGTTTATCTTTTACGATTGCAGGAGGACCTGGTAATTCCCTGCCACCATTGTCGTGGGCAGCTAGACTGAAGATAGCTCAAGGCACAGCTCGGGGTGTAATGCACATCCACGAGTGTAGTCCTAGGAAATATGTTCATGGGAACATAAAATCATCGAAAATCCTTCTTGACGATGATTTGCAAGCTTACATATCCGGTTTTGGCTTGACTCGTCTTATTTCAGGCTCCTCGAAGCTCGTTAATAGTAGTACAAAGAAGCTGAATACAAGTCAAATCATAGTAAGTCCTAAAAACTCAACTTCATCATCCATTATGTACGTAGCACCTGAGTCTCGAGTTCCTGGCTCCAAGTTCACACAAAAATGCGACATCTATTCGTTTGGCATTGTACTTTTGGAGATGTTGACTGGTCGATTACCAGATGGAGGATCGGAAGATGATGGAAAGGGGCTCGAGAGCCACGTTAGGAAGGTTTTTAGACAAGAACAACCCTTGTCCGAGATCATAGACCCTGCTCTGTTGAATGAGGTTCATGCTAAAAAGCAAGTCGTTGCAGCATTTCATATTGCTCTCAACTGCACAGAACTGGATCCCGAGCTTCGGCCAAGGATGAGAACGGTTTCTGATAACCTTGATCGCATCAAGCTGCAGTGAAGGGAAACTCAATGGTATATTTTTCAGTTTTTGTTGTTGTACCAAAGCCTAGATTAGGTGTTCTTAGTTATAGCGCGTTGTAACTCTAGCGAGTCGATCTTCTTTTTGTTGAATCATCAATGAAAATGTCTTGTGCTAACCACCTCAAAAGACTATTGTGTTTTATGAAAAATCATAAGCGGAACATATAATAATTCATTATAACAGCATATTAAAAAATATCATTCGAATTATTTTTATAAAACATAACTCAAGTATATTACTAAATATGAATTTTTATTCTTTGAAATGTATTCAACATAACCTCATTATACTTTTTACAGTAATATATAAATCACCAAGTAATCACACAAAAACTCACCATTCATTCAATTATGCAAATTGTTCTTAATCAGATTTCAGTGGAGAAAGAAAATGAAAGGAAAAAAAAATAGCCGAACAACTTATAATACAAGTCAGATAATTCGGTGTTGCATAAATATGTAAATATGACTCTTGATCCATTAGTATAGAGTAATGTTAATGCTTAAGAGGTCAATGGTTCAAATCTCGACATAGTTTTTATTTCTAGATGAGGAACAAAGGATTTAAAACAAAAATGAAGCGCGTCTGACAAAATGAGCTACACAACTGTTCTTGTCAAGTGGTGTCACTTTATTAAATTTATCCTCATTTTTTTCTGTTGGATTATATATACACTTACTTAGTAAAAATTTTCGACCATGTTGTGTCACATGATACTGCTTGGGCTAAGGTATGTTAGTAATCTGTATTGCTGTAAAATAAACCAAAAAAAAAATACCAAACTTTCTGAAAAATACAGAAACAGAAAGTTAGTAGAACAAGAACGTCAAAAATGAATTCTGAAAACAGTGTAGGAAAAAAAATGGAGCCCACTGAATACACAGTGTGTCCTTAATGAAATTATTCCCCTCAAGTACCCGAGGTTTTAGAATATATCCTCCCACGATAGAACGATTCAACTCACCGGAGTGTTGGTACCAAAAACGCCGGTGAACAATGAACCACTCGAAGGCTGTAAAACACACTGGAATATTTAGTGCAGAAGAAGAAGAAGAAGATCAGAAAATTTAGTAAGTAAAAATTCTGGGATTCAAGGTATATTTATAGCCAATTTCGTACTGTTTTTGAAAAGGTTTTGCAACCTTTCAGAAAGCCATAGCTGTTTTGAACAGGTATGAATATTGCGGAAAATTTAAAAATGGATTTAAAATAATCCGGAAAAGAAAACGGGTCGGACCGGACCGGGTCGTGAAACGCGGGTCATTCCAGATTTGAAACTTTTCCATTAATTAATTAAATAATTTTGTCCAAAAAGATTAATCAATCAAGCCGAAGACGAGCCAAGCGAGCGACGACGACGACGGCGCGAGGCTTGCCTTCTTCTCAACTCTTTAAGAGCTAGAAGAAGAGCTTCTCTATATATACACATAGATTTTCTTTCCTTCTTCCAATGAGGGACAAAGTGCACTAATTCAAAATTTCACTTCCCTCCATTTCTTTTCCCACCATTTTTCATTCACTCTCTTTAAGCTACACCAAGCTTAAAATTAAGCTAGACTAAGCTTAAAATTAAGCTAGACTAAGCTTAAAGATCAACAATCTCCCACATGAATGGGGAATGGCTATAAAATAAAGGAATGCACAGACGTGTGTGTGTTTTACATGCAAGAATTAATTGCATCTGGATAAGTAGGTTTTCCTTTGAACTTTCTGTAGTGAACTTATATATGATATACTCGTTCAATCGGTAGATTTGATATCTTTGAACCTCGAGCTTTGTTGTATACCTAGACAACATAAGTCAAACAATCAATCCTTAACCATCTATGATTCTCACTGTTGTGTTCGTTTCAGCCATGAACACCGCCTGGTTTCATGAGTGCTTAGAGAATGGGCCTTTACTTTCATTCCCCTTGAAGCGGCTTACACTTCACACTCACATAGGTGATTCCTAAACGTGTAATCCTAAAGACACACTATCTGGTCATATCCTGTCAGACTTAGCAAATCATTAAAAAACTTTAAGCTTTATTGACTCATAAAAAATCCTTAATGCTTTACCTTTATTTCTGAACATTGTCTTCATCACGAGAATGGGTTGAGTTATTTGACAATGTTGAACCGTCATTCATAACTTTGTTTGATCTCTTTGAACCTAGATCTTGGGATCTCCAGTTTGCTAGGTAGAGTTACTACCATGATGACTTGTTCTAGGCCTTAACCCCATTCCCTTTGATGATCTTTCAACTGCCTCTCTAGATAGGCCTTTTATAAGTGGATCCGACACGTTATCTCTTGACTTTACGTAGTCAATTGTGATAACACCACTAGAGAGTAGTTGTCTAACGGTATTATGTCTCTGTCGTATATGACGAGATTTTCCGTTATACATAACGCTCCCTGCCCTGCCTATTGCCGCTTGACTATCACAATGTATACAAATAGGTTCCAAAGGTTTGGGCCAAAATGGAATATCTTCCAAGAAATTTCAGAGTCATTCATCTTCTTCACCGGCCTTATCTAAAGCTATGAATTCAGATTCCATTGTGGAACGGGCGATGCACGTTTGTTTGGATGATTTCCAAGACACTGCTCCACCCCAATTATGAAAACATATCCACTCGTGGATTTAACTTTAGATGATCCGACGATCCAATTTGCATCACTATATTCCTCGATCACGTAGGGATATTTATTATAATGCAAAGCATAGTTTTGGGTATGTTTCAAATACCCCAAAACTAGTTTCATTGCCATCCAATGTATGTGATTGGAATTACTTGTAAATCGACTCAGTTTGCTAATAGCACATGCTATATCTGGTCGCGTACAATTCATGATATATATCAAACTTCCCGATACTCTAGCATAGTCCAGTTGTGAGTCACTTTCACCTTCATTCTTTTGAAGTACATAACTCGCGTCAATTGGAANGTCCATAAAGCTACTTAACAAGTTTGCACACTTTCTTTTCTTTACTAGGAACCACAAAACCCTCAGGTTGTTCCATGTAAATCTCTAAAGCTGTTTTAACATCCATTTGATGGATTTCAAGACCATACATTTTATGTGATGTTTCATGTAAATCTCTAAAGCTGTTTTAACATCCATAGATGTTATCCTTGTTACTGGCGAGTAAGTATCAAAGTAATCAAGGCCTTCCTTTTGTGTATAACCTTTGACAACAAGTCTTTCCTTATATTTGTCTATAGTGCCATAAACTTTCATTTTCCGTTTAAAGATCCATTTTGAACCTAAAGGCTTATTTCCAGGAGGAAGATCAACTAATTCCCATCTATGGTTATCCAAAATTGATTGAATCTCACTATTGACTGCCTCTTTCTAAAATGCTAAATCAAAAGACGACATAGCTGCTTTAAACGTTTGAGGATCATTTTCAAGCAAGAATGTCACAAAATCTGGTCCAAAGGAAGTAGATGTTCTTTGACGTTTGCTACGCCTTGGATCTTCTACACTTGGAGTATTTTCCTTTGGTTCTTCCCGAGGTCGTTTAGGTCTTTCACTTAACGACTCGCATTCAGTTTTATACGGATAAATGCTTTCAAAGAATTCAACATTATCTGATTCAATTACCGTATTAACATGAATCTCGGGATTATCGGATTTATGGACCAAAAACCGACATGCTTTACTGTTTGTAGCATATCCACTGAAAATGCAATCTACTATTTTTGGTCCGATTTTAACCCTTTTAGGTAAAGGAACTTGTACCTTTGCTAGACACCCCCACACTTTGAAATATTTCAAGTTGGGTTTTCTTCCTTTCCATTTTTCATATGGAATAGATTGCGTTTTGCTGTGGGGTACTCTGTTGAGTATTCGGTTAGCTGTAAGGATAGCTTCCCCCCACAAACTTTGCGATAATCCGAAACTTATTAATAAAGAATTCATCATTTCCTTTAATGTACGATTTTTCCTTTCCGCAATTCCGTTGGATTGAGGTGTGTAAGGTGCAGTAGTTTGATGGATAATTCCATATTCCGAACATATTTCTACAAACGGAGATTCATATTCTCCACCTCTATCACTTCTAATCATTTTGATCTTTTTTTTATTCAATTGATTCTCTACCTCATTCTTGTATTGCTTAAATGCTTCAATTGCTTCATCCTTACTATTAAGAAAATAAACACAACTATATCGAGTGCAATCGTCAATAAAAGTAATAAAATACTTTTCCCACCTCGAGATGGTGTCGACTTCATATCACAAATATCAGTATGAATTAAGTCTAAAGGATTTGAATTCCTTTCAACAGACTTATAAGGATGTTTTACAAACTTAGATTCAACACATATTTGACATTTCGATTTATTACACTCGAATTTAGGCAATACTTCTAAATTAATTAACTTCCGCAAGGTTTTATAATTGACATGTCCTAAACGAATATGCCATAAATCATTTGACTCCAATAAATAAGAAGAAGCTGAAATTTTATTCATACTATCAACAACCATTACATTGAGTTTGAAAAGGCCCTCCGTGAGGTAGCCTTTTCCAACATACATTTCATTCTTGCTCACAACAACTTTATCAGAGACAAATACACATTTGAATCCATTCTTCACAAGTAAAGAAGTAGAAACTAAATTCTTCCTAATAGTAGGAACATGAAGAACGTTGTTGAGCGTTAACACCTTGCCGGAAGTCATCTTTAGGAATATCTTCCCATAACCTTCAATCTTGGCTGTTGAATTATTTCCCATGGAAATCTCTTCTTCGGGACCAGCAGTAGAGTAAGTCGCAAATGCTTCTTTGACAGCACAAACATGTCGAGTGGCTCCGGAGTCAATCCACCACTCCTTCGGATTTCCAACTAAGTTGCATTCCGAAAGCATTGCACAAAGATCATCAATGTCATCATTCTTCTCCACTATGTTGGCCTGTCCCTTCTTCTTATCCTTTCTCGGGAAGCGACAATCAGGGGCTTTGAGACCAACTCTTCCACAATTGTGGCAGTTGCCCTTAAATTTGTTTTTATTTTGCTCCTTAGTCTGTCCAGAAGTTCTCTTCCTCTTCTTAATTTTTGGAGCAGTTTCTTCAAAGATATTAGCTCCCATGATCATTGAATTTCCACGAGACTTCTTCTCGGCTGTTTTGTTGTCTTCCTTAATCTTGAGACGAATCACAAGATCTTCCAACTTCATTTCTTTGCGCTTGTGCTTGAGATAGTTCTTGAAATCTCTCCACGAAGGAGGCAACTTTTCAATCATTGCAGCCACTTGAAATGCTTCATTCACGACCATACCTTCAGCAATAAGGTCATGAAAAATAAGTTGAAGTTCCTGAACTTGGGTTCCCACAGTTTTGCTGTCTATCATTTTATAGTCTAGAAACTTGGCAACCACGAACTTCTCAAGCATGCATCTTCTGTCTTGTACTTCTTCTCAAGTGCGTCAGATCATTCTTTCGAAGTATTTATCGCACTGTACATATTGTACAAGTCATCCTCTAAAGCACTTAAAATATAGCCTTTGCAAAGAAATCTGTCTGCTTCCACGCCTCAATAATCATGAACTTTTCATTGTCCGGCATGTCCGCATCAGGCACTGGAGGATCTTCACTAGTGAATTTCTGCATACCAAGTGTGATAATCCAGAAGAACACCCTTTGTTGTCATCCTTTGAAGTTGGCTCCAGAAAATTTCTCCGGCTTTTCTGCCGGTGGAACAACAGTCTGGCTTGACGAGACTATCGTCGTTGACGCAGCAGTCGCAGAAGAATTTTCGTTATCAATTGCCATTTCTCACTGTCAACAACAGAAGAGTTCAATCAGTGGCAAAACCAAAACAGTAAACAATACTGTAATTAACGATAAACAGTATGTATAATAAATAAAAACCGAAGTTTTTATATACTGTTTCACAGAAAACGATGAAGTTTTTATGTTCTTCAAATCGTTTTTCTGAATTTCAAAACTCTGATGAAGTTTTTATATCTTCAAATCAGAATAATAAAATTCAGACGGAGTAGAAAACACAAAGGTTTTTAATCTCCACAACAGAATACGGAATATAATAAAAATATAATTTCCTTAAGATTGTTAGTAATCTGTATTGCTGTAAACTAAACTAAAAAAAAATACTAAACTTTCTAAAAAATACGGAAACAGAAAGTTAGTCGAACAAGAACGTCAAAAATGAATTCTGAAAACAGTGTAGAAAAAAAAGTCGAGCCCACTGAATACACAGTGTGTCCTTAAGAAAATTATTCCCCTCAAGTACCTGAGGTTTTGGAATATATCCTCCCAGGATAGAACGATTTAACTCAGCGGAGTGTTGGTACCAAAAACGCCGGTGAACAACGAACCACTCGAAGGCTGTAAAACACACTGTAATATTTAGTGTAGAAGAAGAAGAAGAAGAAGATCAGAAAATTTAGTAAGTAAAAATTCTGGGATTCAAGGTATATTTATAGCCAATTTCGTACTATTTCCGAAAAGGTTTTGCAACCTTTCAGAACAGCCATAGCTGTTGGAACAGGTGTGAATCCTTTCAGAACAGCCATAACTGTTTTGAATAGGTATGAATATTGCGGAAAATTTAAAATGGATTTTAAATAATTCGGGAAAGAAAACGGGTTGGACCGGACCGGGTCGCGAGACGCGGGTCATTCCGAATTTGAAACTTTTCCATTAATTAATTAATTAATTAATTAATTAAATAATTTGAAAAGAATTTTGTCCAAAAAGATTAATCAATCAATCTTTGACCAAATCCAAATCCGAATCAAATCCGAAGTCGAGCGAGCGACGACGACAGCGCGAGGCTTGCCTTCTTCTCAACTCTTTAAGATCTAGATGAAGAGATTCTCTATATATACACATAGATTTTCTTTCCTTCTTCCAATGAGGGACAAAGTGCACTAATTCAAAATTTCACTTTCCTCCATTTCTTTTTCTACCATTTTTCATTCACTCTCTTTAAGCTACACAAAGCTTAAAATCGATCTTTGACCGAAGCCGAAGCCGAAGCCGAAGTCGAAGCCGAAGCCGAAGTCGAGCCGAGCGAGCGACGACGATGACGGCGCGAGGCTTGCCCTCTTCTCAACTCTTTAAGAGCTAGAAGAAGAGCTTCTCTATATATACACATAGATTTTCTTTCCTTCTTCCAATGAGGGACAAAGTGCACTAATTCAAAATTTTACTTCCCTCCATTTATTTTCCCACCATTTTCTATTCACTCTCTTTAAGCTACACCAAACTTAAAATTAAGCTAGACTAAGCTTAAAGACCAACAAGGTAGATGTGCCCCTGATTAACATGTATGAAATGTACTGTCTAATTTGCACTCTCCACCAGAAAACATTTTATGCAGCCGAAATATAGTTATAGCAAGTAAATAACATTTTCTGAAGTTCGACATAATACCGACTGAACCGAAAAAATCGGTCGAATTTAAAATTTTGGTTTATTCGATTTCGATTTATTCGGTATTTAAAAAAGTTTGTTGTGCGGTACGGTGATCGGTGTTAATGGTTCGGTTTTCAGTTAAATCGAAAAACCGAATTATTGCTGCACTAAGTATTACTACTGGAGCAACTTCGTTTTTATTTGTTTATTTTTTTGTCGTCAAAAGAGAGTATGCATATACTGCATATTCAAGCATTTTAACGAGGTTTCATATAGACAATCAAACAACACTAGCCTAGATAAATAAGCAATAAATCAAAGAAAATTGATAAACATATCACTCAAACTGACCAGGGGAAAACGGTTCCCGTTAAAGTTTTATCTCAAACAACTAGGTTACGATTCTCCAATTAAATATAGACATATTTCAGAGTAGGGACATATATATGGAGATGAAAGGACAAGAAAGAAATAGGCTAACGAAGGACGAGAGATATTGACAGGCGCATACAAAATATTTGCTCCTCTCCTTCTGAAATTTATTCCTCGATAGAAACTGCCATGGCTTGAAACCGAAAAAATGAACCGATTAAATCAAACTGAACATGAATAAACCGAACCAAAGTTATTATGATTCAGTTTTGGTTATTAAAATCACAAACCAAAAATCGAATAAATCGAATAGAACCGAACTTCTACAAAATCGAACTGAACCGACCGATATCCACCCCTAATTTATTCGAATTTCACATTTGGAACCGCATTGTGCCTACTTGGTCGTCCTCATTCTTCCTCTTAACTCTAAGAATTATGGAACAAATATTGAAGTCAATTGGGCTGAAATAGAGCTGATTTGAGCCCATTCTATTTGAGTTCTTTTTGCAAAAATGACACTTTATAGTCGTTTTCAAAATAATAGCCGAAAGAATATATATATAAATTTTATATACAAAAGATATATAAATTTTATATATTTTTGTGGCTATCCGATGTAAATATTTTCAGCCGGAGACTAAAAGTGATATTTACCCTTTTTTCCAAAGTGGGAGGTAAAGTTATCCCATTCACAGAGTTGCAGTTTTGTGAGTAGGGAAAACAGTTTTTTTTTTTTTGAAAAACTCATTTTCGAAAATGTTTCATAAATTTGCAAAATTTTATGGACAAACAACACTTTTTTAATAAAAGGAAAAAAATTTATGGACAAACGGAGCCTTAATTCTTTTACGTGAACTTAGGCATTATTTTTCTTAGGAAAAATGTATAAGTTGCACCCTATACTTGTCCACAAGAAATAATTTAACATTTAAACTTTACGGACGTCCTAAGACCTCCCTATTCTTGTTCGAAGTGTAATAAACACCTCCCTGAGATATATAAAACCAGTTGCATTGTGGAAACTGTGGCACACTCGCTCAATATCTTCTTTCTCCCCTTATTTATCATCCCTTTTATTTATTTCACTATTTTTTCATTTGCATCTCCTTCTTCATTTTTGTTCTCAAAATCACTTCCCCAGGACCTCTCCGCCGTTCACTACAACTGTTCCAGCCACCCAAAAGAATTCCAAAATTCTTGAATTCTAGATTGATGGAATAATTGCACACTAGTAAAGACTTTTTGCATAGTAACACTAAGAGAATGGAGGTTCGGGATGAGCTATATGGATGTGGTTGAAGATTGACCGGAAAAAATGGAAGCTTGCCGGAAAAGTTTTTCCGGCCTACATATGTTGACGTTAGGGGAGCAGTTTAGAATCAACCTTTGATTTTCTCTTCCTTGTTGAATACGGAATTGACATATATGGAGTTCCGGTGGTGGAGAAAAAGAAGGAGAGAAGAAAATTATTGAAAGAAAAAGGAAAAAGAGAAAAATGGAAAAGACAAAATAAAAAAGAAAAGGGGTCCACAAATAATTAAGTGTAATTGGTTATATAATGTTGAATTAAAATTTGACATGTGTACAATTTAATCAATTTTAACCAAAAAAATGTTCTCTCCACTCGCTAAGAAAATAATTTTTTTCCCTCTGCTATGTCATCATTAAAGGAGGTATTAATTCCACTTCTAACAAGAATATGGAGGTTTTAGGACACCTGTAAAGATTAAATGTGATACAAATTTTTTCGAACAAGTACAGGACGCGTCTTATTTATTTTCTTTTTTTCTTAATGTTTTGAAACAAAAAATTGCATGTTAAGACAAACTGTGTAAGAATGTATCCATTTTTTTCCCTCTTAACTCAGAAGTTCTCTTTTAGTAACAAATCATATCTTAAAAACTTGTTACTATAAAAAATATTTTAACTTTTCAAATACTCAATATATTGTCACTCTCGGAATCTCATTGTATTTTGTGAGGTTTGGTTTCTCCACCAATCTTTTCCCTGGAAAATATGCTGGATAAACCTTTTTAAACCTACCATTAATATTCTGACCTTGTTAAAAAAAATATTTAGTAAAATAGTCCAGTCCTAGAATTTAAATTTCACTGACATAATTTTAAAGCATGGTGCCAAAATTTTCTTTTCTGGCAGCATACTTCAAAGTTTTGGTAATACGTAGAGGTGTTCATGGTTCGGTTTGGATCCATTTTTCTCTAAAAAGAAACCAAATCAAGTAAGTCAATTTTTCAAATATTGGAACCAAACCAAACCAATTAAGTCGGTTTTTATCGGTTCGCTTTTTGTCGTTTTTTTGGTTTTTTCGGTTATTGATCATCCTTTTTTTAATTAAATATGAGACATACACTACCAAACGCATATTCCGGCAACTAAATTTTCAATGTAACACTATCAAATCAATTTCTCTTTGAGAAATCTATCATTTACCAAGATATATTGATGATAATTGAATCAAATAGTGATAAATAATTAAAGTACTCAATTAAAATTTGATTATTTTTAACACGAAATAAATTCTTGTACTTAGCAAAATAAAACTACCAATCAAACTAGAATGTAAAGTCAAAGAATTAGATTATTATAATAGCAAGAACTAGACTAAAGTGGTATCAGAGCAGTTTTATCCTAGGGAATCTACAAGCCGTGTCTAGTAGAGTCTTGTTTATGGGTGTGTCGTGCACTACACGTATAAGCAGAAGGCTACAGGGCATTTAGGACTGTCGCTCTTTCTTCTTACTCTAGATCGTGTGGTAGAGATAACATTTAAGAATTCAAATCCCGAACTTCTATTCGTAATAAGATGATGCCTACATTCAGAAAGACGACCGATAAGAGATGCAACTGTGAAAGTGTTGAGTTAGAGGAACTAGATTTTTGCATCTTGCTTATGATGAGTAAATGAGAGTTCTTTAGCAGATCATGCGTGTACTAAAAGGTGTACGTTTCTTGATAAGGGGCTTTTAGGAAAGAATACTTATCCAGTCTTATGGTAAAAAGGAATAACAATCAAAAGTTAGACACGAGTTGCAGCAAGTAAAGGAAGACAGGTGAAGAAGGGTACGAGGTACCCAGTTAATAAAGACTATCCTTATTTACCATTTAGGAAGAGAGATATAAGTATTTTGACTTACCTTCAACAGTAACAGAGGTATGTATAATTGGCCACCCCGATTTGGGTTATGCTATGTGGGAGCTAACAAATATGGTTTAAGAAAAGGACATAATATCACGATCCGCTGGAGTTAGAGTGAGCCAAAATGGTGGATGAATTATTTGCGTTAGTTTATATTTCCAAAGGATATTGCAAATGTACTAATAGATCTCCTTATGAGACACTCAGATGGTGTACACTAAAATAGTACAGCTAGATATGAGTACTACAAAGATAGGAACTGGAAACCTTGAAGGGGTAAATATTACCTTAGTATGGCTCCCATCCCTAGTAGAGGGAGAATGTTAGGCAGTCCGAAGTGCCAGTAGATGGAGCAAGGGAAGGTAAAAAGCGAAAGAATGTCTTGTTGAAGCTGTCAAAGAAAAGGATAGACAGAAATATTAGCAGGAAAATAAGAGTAGAGAGATAAGGAAGCATTATGAGTAAGATGTGATACATGGATGACAAACGGTAGGTCAAAAGATGACAGTATTATAGAATCTATAGTCAAGTGAAGAAAGAAACGAGAGGTGGCATGCCTTGAGACAACAAAAGAATATAGGCCATAAAGTCATATCCTCATTTCGAGAAATAAGTTCGTAACTCTGATGTGATTACCAAAAGGAAAAGTTAGACCCCAGAGTAATAGAAACCTGTATGGATTGATGAAAAAAATAAACTAAGCATGAATTAGGGATCAAGTGATTGGATAATAGTCGGCATCATGAGAATTTTAGATTTCGTTCTGGCAATAGTAGAATGGACAACAAGAGAAGATTCATGAAAAATTCAGAGAATGGTCATTCAGGAAGATGCTTCCCTAAAGCAAGCAATGTGGGCCAAGTCAAGTTTAAGGGACTGTATGTACCAGTTACATTAAGTGTCACCCTAGCAAGTAAGGAATTTTATTATCCTTGGTACAAAAGGATTACCACAAGGCGAGTAAGGGTCATCGATGATGCAAAAAGACGCCAAATATGAAGAGATAAAACATTTATACGTAAATCATTGTAGTACTAAATCTGAGTACCCCCCAAAAGGGGGGAATATGGAGTGTGTGGTCTTAAGTTAGAATTAAGCGGTTCTAATAATTATGGAATGGTAAAGGAAGAATGCGATAAAAAAGAGAGTAAGGAATGAGATTGCACTTATCTAAATCCTACAGATATGCTACGATTCCAGAACATTATGCAAGAATGACGTTAAGGAAAGGAAGTCAAGGTTTATGCCCGGGATGTTATTGAAAGTAAGGAGCCAGTGCAAGATGTAAGTTAAGACAAAGGAAATAACTCAAGAAATATTACGTGGAATAATGATATGAGAATGAGCCAACAAGTAGTTAAAAGTTGATTCAGGAGGAGCCTAGTTATGGCCAGACAAGAGGTTGCAGACAAATCAACAGATCGTGCAAGATAAACATAGGGAACCCCAACCTTGGGAATTATTCCTTGCAGTTATGACATCGTGACCATTGAGAAATATTCATATAGGAGTTCGGATACCGTATAAGTATTACGAAAGTAAAAGAGAGTGCCACTTGGAAGACAGTAAAAAAAAAATTAGTTCAGAAGAAGCCCTACAAGCATAAGGGCATGGAGGTAAGTAACTACGAATAATTATAGGTAAGGAAGGACATCGAAAGAGTCCGTAATAAGCTCACAGCTTTACAAAAGTTAACGGTTCTCCCTAGGTACTACAACGAAAGACTAGCTGAGGAAATAAGGAAGAAGGCTTCAACCTAAGCACAACGACCTAAAGAGGAAATGCTCATGTAACAACAGTCTCACAACAACATTGTAAGCACTCCAAAGGAAGTGGCACCTACGGTGGCTAATGAACGGGAAGTAAAATTAAAAGTAACACTCGAGGTCATATGAGTTGCATGAAAACTCTAGTATGCGTAGAAACTAAGGTAAGCTAAGTATGCACGCGACAAGGGGGTAAAAAGACCAGGAAAAATAATAAAGCTTCAAGTTATGGATGTAAATTATACCTATGTGGAAGGAAGGTCATAAAAGATATACAAGATGTGGTACAAGATTGTAAGGTAAATAAGGTAAAAGTGAACAACGTACGAGATATTCAAATGCAGAAGGTTGTAAATTGTCCCTACTTCAGATAGAAGGATAGAAGCACAGGGATTCGATATCCAGAAATGATAGCGGCATCGTCGGTGACGTATCTTCCAACCTATAGTTTCTAAGTATCGAGAGTTCTAGCTAGGACAGTAAAGAGGAATTAGAGACGATTTAATGTCTCTCTTGACGTTCCATAATAACACAAGGAAACCTATGGTGCAAGCAAGTTGAAAGGAAATTACAAGTAGTATAAAAAGATATGTGTAGGTCGACAAGCTAAAGTGTGGTAGAGAGACAAGGTTTTTGCAAGACAGGAGTAAGGATTAAGAAGAAAAAAAAGCAAGAGAGAAGGTGACGAAAGTGGATAAGCCATCGGGATTAAGCCCGTGAAAACAAGAGAGCTGATGGGTTCTATAAGTTATACAAAGTTCAGTATAGCCTAAATGAACTCAAATGAGTCTAAGACTAAATGCATTTAGAAGAGATGGAATGCTACTCTAATAGTAGAATGAAGGCATAATTATGATAGATAAATGATAACGTATGGGCCTTCGATTAAGGAATGACTTGAAGAGGATTTCATGAATAGTAAGGATTAAAATACCCACGTAAGGTAAATCACACTGGTATGCTATGAAATATGATTATGGAAGTATAGTATCGTATCACCCCCAGGTGGGTCAAGACAATCACTTCAAATGTTCCACGATGAGACGTGAGCCCTAGCGGCAGTATTACATAAGAGATTAAGTTATCAGTGGTAGATTATAGATCAACATTGAGGTGAATCAACGGTGGGTGGACGAAAATCACAAAGTATGAAATGAGATTAAGCCGTCATTTTAAAGATGAACAGTGATGAAGAAGCATTAAAGGACTTAGATTTATACATGCAGGATAAGCAACGAGAGTAACCTGGAGTTTGGTAGCAGACCTCAGTAACGATAAATCAGAATAAGATTTATGGTATAGTATGACCTACATAGGTATAGTTAAATTCATACGAATTGATAACCAAGTCTATAAAATAAGATGTAGCAATATTCACAAAGTGAGGCCTAAGATTAACTAAAAGCTGGAGGAAAAAAAAGAAGAGAAGAGTCGCACAGGCGCAGCTACAACGTCAGAGTCATACATGCTGTGTGATAGAAGGTAGCATTACGAGATTAGAATGATTCCGACTACAAGTCGTGGTGTGAGAAAGATTCCTAAAGAGGGGAATGCACTGGCCTTTGGATTTATTCAAAGAACAGTTGCCTAAATGGCAAGAAGAATATTAAAGTATTCGCAAGAGCTATGGATTATGAGAATGAAAAGTGCATCAGTCAACATTCGAGGACGAATGTTCCAAAGGGGGGAATGATGTTACACCCCATATTTTCGTACATGGAAGTACGCCATAAGTAAATTGAGATAAGCTCGGAAACGAGCGTATTTTCGTATGTTAAAGTTTCGTCGTAAGGTAATCGATGTACGTTTGGGAAAGAGATTATTTGGAGATTATAAGGATTATGCTATTTTAAACAAATTATGAGTAAATTCGTGAACGTGAGAGGGAAAATAAGTCAAAGAAAATAAATTTTTTGTCGAAATTTGGCATATTGGGATAAAATATGACCCGAGCTAAAATCCCGATAATTATGGACTAATACCATGAAAGGTACCATATGACCACTGTAGTATAATGTATAAAGTATATTAAATAAATAAAGTAATTTGAGATAATTTTTAATTATGCGTGTAATTAATTAATTACCGGATAATGAAATATTACCTAATTACCTAATAAGCGGATAAAGATTAATAATTTTCACCCCACCCCTCCAAAAACGTGGCAGAAAGCCACAAAACTAAGGGAATGACTCCTTAGTCTTCATGATTAGGTGGCAAACAAGTGAATAAACAAAAGACACTTCATTTTTATCCCTACGATCAAATAACATCAAAATCAGAATTTTACTCTATCTCCTACAATTAGAACTTAGGAGTGTGCCTAAAGCTTTTCCTTTTTCCACTTTCCAATGGCAAAAGAGTTTTTCATAAATCACTTCCTTAGCTTGGTCTAACAGGGAAGGCAAATAACCATACTAAATCAGATATAATGCCAAAGTGAGTTTTCAAGTCAGCAACTAAATCCAACTATTTACCAACCTAAATATATACAATCTCAACTCTTTTTCTACCCGAACTTTGATAATCAAGGATTGACGGTCAAAAATATCTTGAGGAAAAGATATTTGTGTGCAACTCACTACAAGTTCCCGATATGCATGTGACTGTTACATATTTGTGCAATCTTTAACCACAGGACATGTGCATCCTTCACTTTAATTTGTTTTTCTTCGGAAAAAGAAGTCATTTCTTTATTCAGTGATAAAATATTCAGGTATGTTAAGGCTATCCTTTCTTTCTCTTGGCATGGTCCAAATTATACTGAAAAAACGAGCAAATACACAGTTTCTATAAATTACTCTATTCATAGAAATAGTAGGGGTGTCTATATTCTTGATTCCCCATGAGAATTATTATTATTTTCTGTTCATGGGTCTCAGAATAATACGCAGTTGGAAAAGTTTATCCGGAAGGAATATTGAGATTATTACGTACTTTTCATGCATTTCATACATGTGCATTGACCCATGACCAGATGGCGTTATATACGCGTATATATGTAAATATATGTATATGGGATATGGGAAAAGGGTTACGGCGTTATATACGCACCACCACCTGATCAGCTGGTATATGATGATGATGTTGCCCACAGTGGCTGAAATATGATTCAAACAACGTTATATACGCGTATGTGTGTGTGTGTGTGTGTGTGTGTGTGTGTGTGTGTGAGATTCAAACGGCATTACATACACGTATATATGTATGTATATGTATATGGGATATGAGAAAGGTTATGGCGTTATATACGCACCACCACCTGATCAGCTGGTATACGATGATGATTTTACCCACATTGGTCTATATGATATGATGGGATGCCCTCAGAGGCTGATGATGTTATGAAACATATACCTATGCACGACATGACATTCATACGCATATGCATACTGCTAAAAGTGATTTATGATTTACAAAGTTATTCAGACTTACAGATTGAGTCATGTACTCTATATTTTTTCCATGTCTCTTATGTACATTATGTGCCTTACATACTCGGTACATTATTTGTACTGACGTCCCTTTTACCTGGGGACGCTGCATTTCATACCCTCAGGTCCCGATAGACAGGTCGAGAGCCCTTCAAGTAGGCTATCAGCTCAGCGGAAGATGTTGGTACGCTCCATTTGCTTCGGAGTCGCTTGTTTGGTTAGTATGATTTAGACGGGTATTGTTTGGTATGGAGGGACTCTATCCCGACCTTTATGATATTTATGTACTCTTAGAGGCTTGTAGACATATGTCGTGTACGTGAAAGATTGTACGGCCTTGTCGGCCTATGCTTTGAGTTTATAAATGATCATGTTGGCCTATTAGGCTCGTATGTCATGTGTATATGATGATGTAATAAGAAAGATATGCTACATTGGTACTCGGTTGAGTAAGGTACCGGGTGCCCGTCGCGGTCCATCGGTTTGGGTCGTGACAAGATCCCACGGTGTAGCAGATCACTATAGTTTTGGACAAAAAATGTTTAAGATAAATATCTAGGAGTCAGAAACGTTTGATATTATCGAAGATGTGTTTTTCGTATGACTCATGCATATGATTAAGAAGATGTGAAGTACGAAATGAGAACTAAGAGCAGTCGAATTGAATTTTAGGGAATGATTTTAAGTTGTTTAAATTTTTTCATGACCCAAAACCCAACCAATCGCGATGACGCCTAACACACTTGCTAGAAAAATCGAACATAATAATAAGGAACCAAAATAGTGGAATTTACAGAAATAACATAAGTTTGAAACCTCAATAACATAATAATGTCAATACATGATAAATCTCCTAGAACTGATAATTACAGACTCATGAGCTCTAATATGGAAATACAAGTCTGAAATGACCAAATAAAATACTGTCTGAAATAAAGACAAATAAAGACAATAGTATATAATAAAATAGATGCCAAGATTGCAGTCTAGAAAACAATTCTACCTCGTCTCTCAATGATGAGCTCTGTTATTAGCCTAAGCTATTGATGACTGGGTCCGACACATGGATCTGCACAGTTAAGTGTAGAATGTAGCATGAGTATAACTGACCCAATGTATTTAGTAAGTATCATAATTAACCTCGGCGAGATAAAAGAAGCAAGATTTATAAGTGATACTTGCTATAACTTGTACAGTTTCATAAACACAACTAGTACGAAATAATAAAGTGATCAAGTTATAAAGCACATGAATGAACCATATGTGTGTGCAAAATTACTCAAGTTCTCTACTCAGTAAATGATACAACATATAAAGATGATATGCAAATAAATGAGGCAATTAACCACGAAAATTGCAAGTAATGATAAAATGCAAAATCCAAAACAAACACTAGCTAGATTTTTCTTAAAATATCCATATACATATCAAACCACTGATCAATTTTCCTCAAATCCGCGTGCACACTATCAAGAAGGCATATGAGAGGGTGACCCTAGGGGGATGGATTCATATCCACACATAGCATGACCAATTCAATGTGCTATCAGCCCAAGCGTGATCACAAGCTCAACATCAAAATATGCCCGGTGTGGTCACAAGAATAACAACACAATCCGTCCGGCATGGTCATATCCATAACAACATAATTCTCCCTGCGTGGTCACATGTATAACAACACAACTTTTACGACGTGGTCACATGAATCTAGTCGGAATCATATCACCCAAAAGCATATGAATGAATACATGCATATGATGGATGAATATCGGGCTTCATGCTACTGAACTGGTATAACAACATGGTATAGTGTAGGCATGCGTAAAGTGAACTATCATAGATCAAATCTACAATTTCATTACAGAAAATAGCAATTATCAAGTTCAATAAGGGATTTAGCCGCTGTGTAACCTCAAACATGGATCAAATAGTTCACAACAAGGTAACAAATATAAGAAACATCACAACTTAAAGCTTAAAGCTTAACAGTCAATACAAGGCATATCATAGCCTAAGCACTGCCCCGAACATGGATAAATACCCTTGATGCTCGTGCATAGGCTCAAACCCCACATATGTACGCACCCATAGCACGTAGCTATCCCAAATAACTCAGGAAACTAGTGCCTCAACCAAGTTTAGGTAAGATATTACCTCAAGCAAGCAAAATCACTCCTCTAACAAGCCCTTCCCGTGCAAATCATTCTCCGGACGGCTTGAATCTAGCCAAAATAATTTTTATGCCATCAATAATAACCGTAGGAACAATTCTAAATGATAAAGCTAAAGTCTTGAATCAAATATGCAAATTCAACCTAAAAAAAGTCAATCCCGAACCCTGGAACTCGACAAAATTCACAAATTTCGAGCACCCATTCAATTACGAGTCCAACCATATTAATTTCATCCACCAATCAACGCTCAAATCTTCAAATCTCACTCTCTAATAACTTAGTCCAAAAACTCCCAAATTCCACCTTAGATTCATAAAAATTAGGTGAATAATCAATATCTATAACCAAAAGTGAGTAGAAGTCACTTACCTATTCAATTATGGTGAAAATTACTCCAGAAATCGCCCTAGACCAAGCTAAAAAATTTCATAAATGAGAAGAAAAGACCAAACCCTCGTCTTTAAAGATTCTGCCCTGGGATCCCGCATCTGCAACTCTCAGAGTGGCACTTTCGACACTGCTCCTGCGGACAAAACCATTGCTAGTGTGGAAGTTTATTAACTCCTCGACCATGTGCACCTACGGTCCTAATTCAGCACCAGCGGGACCGCTTCTGCAGTTGCACTCCTGCTCCTGCACATTCACACCTACGAATACCTTTCGCCTCCGTGATCCAAGCTTAACCAACCACACTTCGCATCTGTGGACCTTCCCTCGCAGAAATGCATCCGCTTTTGCAGAATTCCACGCGCATCTGTGCTCTCTCCCCAGCCAAGCCAACCTCGCACCTGTGCGATCAAGGCTGCACCTGCGGCTCTGCATCTGCGGCCATACCTACCGTAGGTTCGAAAACACTAGAAGTCTGATTTCCTTCAAAAGTCCCTCTAAGTCCAAAATGAGTCCGAATTCAATCTGAAACACACTCGAGGCCACCAGGACCCTAACCAAACATGCCAACAAGTAAGGCTGGCAAGTGGGCCAGTTAGGACCAGGACCGGGACCGGCCCAGGACCGCGAGACCATATGAGTTGTGGGCCTAAACAGTCCTAATCGTTTAAGACCGGGACCGGGGGAGGTGGGATGGGAAGTGGGCCGGTCCTGTGCACGAGTCCTGAGAGACCGGGATCGGATGGGTAGTGGGCCGGTTCAAGCGGTCCTAAACGGGCCCAACGACTATTATTTAAAAATAAAATCTGCCCGTTAGGGCATTTAAAATATAGTCGTTTCTCTGCCAAAATAGTCGTTGGCTATTTAAAAAATAGCCATTTAACCCTTATTTCTCATATTATTTACAAACCGTTTTAGTTCAACTCTCGTTCTCTATGGTCAAGTCTAGTTAGTCGTAATCTTAATTTAGTAGTTAATTGTAGTTAGTAATTACCTCATATCAAGTGTTAATCATCCAAAATAACGTTTAAGCCAGAAATTACTGGAATATTGTTTAAATCTAATTTCTATGGAGACTATAATTAAACTATACTATCTTTTGCTGGCATGCATTAATTTTGTGTTGTGTTTTGCGCTCGTCAGTTAGCTCAGTCTTCGGTTAGTCAATAGTCATTAAGTTCTGTATCTCAGTAGTTCAGTAATCATGTATTCATCCATTTTAGTATGCATGTGTTCATGACAATTCAATGTTCACATATTTTCGTCAGTCCCGTTTAAGGTCCAGAGTTAGCCGCAATTACAATTAGGAAAATCATTTGAGGATGAATGATCCCAAAGGAGAGATAATGTAACACTCCATAAATCTGAATTAGGTATGGATGCACTAAATGAGTATTAATGTGACATTTTAAACATGTGAAGTCCTATCGGGATGAGTATGGGTGAAAATAGTTGTTTTGGAATCAAGACTGAGAGTAAGGTGCCAGAATCGACCAAGTATATGGAAGGTTTTTCTTCCAGCCTTAGACAGTGCAAGGCCATGAAAACTCATAGCCTTCGACAGTGCCAAACACTATCCGGAGCACTAACCTTAGCACCCTTGATGCTGCAAGGTCGTGTAATTTTGGCGCCTCTGATGATGTCCCCGCGCTGACGATGTCTATCTGAGCCACTTTTATTTCCTCCTCAATTTTGGACGCGTACACTTATTAAGCCATACCTCGTTCCCTACACCTCAACACGTAATTTACTCTAGAAAGGGAAGCTCTTAAGAATCCAACTTCATCAAGGTCCCTTCATCATCCAAGGTAAGTTCTAATTACGATTCTAAGTTAATTTAAATTCTCCAACACCTTATTAATATGGGTAAACCCTTCAAATCATTAGATATCTGATCAAGACATCATTGTTGAGAAAATAAACCCTAGAACTCGAATTCAAGAGGATTGAACTTCTAAAAGGTAATGCTATGAGTTCTTGGGAGAATAGTAAGTGAGTTTGATAAAGAGAATCATATGAACAATGCTAGGGTTTTGGGTTGTTGACTTAAGATTGGTTTAAGCATTTGGGTAATGAGAAGTAGTATTAGTTTCATCCATATGGAATTGTAGAATTACCTAGAAGTAGTAGAATGAGAATTGGGTGAAGAAAACACCATAAATAAAGGCTATGAGGCTTTACACCCATAAGGTGTTTGATAAATTGCCGAAGTGACTTAAACATAAGCATTAGTGTTAATATTGGTTCTTATTGATATATATATTGACATAGATTATCGTTGAAAAAGGCGACGAACATTATGATATGCTTAAAACGGCCAGAGTCAAGGTACGAAAGGTTTACTTTCTACGTTTGGGAAGGTTAATGATTCTCCCTACACTACATTTCTTTTACATTGTTACTAATTGCTTTATAAATATAGTTAAGCTTAGTTTCTTGAATAGTTATAGAACTTCTATTCTCCAGCTTCGTAATTCGCTTATTACTTTCATTCAGAATGTTGTGAGCCTAGTGCGTAATCAATATAGACTTGTGTTTGATGCCCATAAGTCTCAGTCTAGATTACTCAATATGTCATAAATAGTTGAAACATCAGTTCTCATAATTGGTTCATGAATACATGTCTCAGTCTAGTCCTATTCAGCCTCTAGTATCATGTAACTTAATATGATTTGGTATTTCAGCATCACGTGTTCTTGTATGATTCTTCGTTCCTGATTTTAAATCCTTAAATGTTGAACACCTATATTTGGGCCTGAGGCCGTTGTTTATGCTTTATGCATCTTTGGGCATGAGGCCGTAGTTATGTATACGTATACTTAGGCCCGAGGACATAGTTTGTGCACATATATTGGTCCTAAGGCCACATATTATTTAATTAGATAAACATGTGGTTTATCATTAAGGACAAAGAATATTCATTTCCTTACTTTCTTTGTTTAGTTTAGTTCAATTATCAGTTTAGTTTCAATTTTAGCATTTATGGTTCTTTCTTTCAGTTTCTTTACCTACCAGTGCAATTCAAATGTACTAATGTCCCTTTCGTCCGGGCCTGCATCTCACGATGTAGGTAACGATTGTTCAGTTTGACGATTATGAGCGCTAGGATTCCCGTACTAGCTATTTGTTGAGCCCCAGTACTTTAGGGGAATTATCATTACTTTACAGTCTTTCAGCATTTACAGATAGTCAATGTTCTCAGTACTTTATTAGAGGCTTCATATACTAGAGTAACAGTTAGGTAGAGTCACATGCTTTCATGTTAGGCAATGTTGGCTACATATATGTTTCAGACTTATATTAGTGTTTTCGCACTTTCATTTCTATGATTCAGAAATTCAATATATTAGCATGTGTTAGTTTATCTTCCACATTTAATATGTTATGATATCACATGTCGATTCAGACAGCCAGCTGGTTCGCCCGGTCACATGTAGTCAGGCATCGGGTGTCGTGTTACTTTCAAGCCCAGGTTCAGGGCGTGATAGATTACCTCCTCTACAGAAAGAGTGACAGAGGCTTATGCACTGATTGCAAGATTATACCGAGTGAGTGGCTTTCGACTCAAAATAGGTTTTTGGTAATGGACTTGGAGATTAATAGAGAAAGGAAGAAGAAAGCAGTATACGATCAAGCTAAGATCAGTGGGGAGCCTTGACTAAGGACAAAGCTCAGGAATCAGGGGAGAAGTTGTTGGCAATGGGGTCCTATAGGAGTAGTGGTGATGCGAGTAGTATGTGGACTACGACTATGAACTGCATTAGGGAAGGCGAGAAAGGTGTTAGGGGTCACGAAGGGCTACGTGGTGGGGGGGGGGGCACATAGGGGACTGGTAGTAGAATAGAGAGGTCCAAGAAAGAGTGAAAGCCAATAAAGCAGCGTATGTGAAGCTAATGGAGAGCGCCGGCGAGGAGGAGTATAGGACGAATAAGGAGTATTATAAGAAAGTAAAGAAAGAGGTGAAGTTAAAGGTCACGACAACTAAGAGTATAGTGTTTGAATGCTTGTATGAGGAGCTTGGAGGTAGATATAGTGACAAGAAACTGTTTAGGTTAGCCAAGTCTAGAGAGAGAAAGGATTGGGACCTGGACCAAGTGAGGTGCATTAAAGACGACTAAGGAAAGATATTGGTGGAAGAGGCGTGTATTAGGCGTAGGTGGCAAACATACTTCCATTAACTCTTGAACGAGAATGAGGACAAGATCATTGTGCATGTGGAGTTCGAGAACTCATAAAGCCAGCGTGATTTTGGGTTTTGCAGGTGTATTAAGGTGTAGGAGGTTAAGGAGGTAATGCGGAAGATGAGTAGGGGTAGGGCGACCAGACCAGACGAGATTCCAGTGGAATTCTGGAAGACCGCGGGCCAGGCATGCTTGGAGTGGATTACTGGATTGTTTAATGTCATTTTTAGGACGAAGAAGATGCCCAAAGAATGGAGGTGGAGTTTGATGGTCCCGTTGCACAAGAACAAGGATGATATGTAGAATTGCAATAACTATAGGGGTATCAATCTGCTGCATCACATCATGAATGTTTGGGAAATGGTGCTAAAGAGGAGGGTGAGAAGGAGTTGTGTCTAGTTCAGAGAATTAGTTCGGAGTTATGCGGGGGCAGTCGACTACATAAGATATTCATCTGGTGTGGAGGTTGATAAAGCAGTATAGGGAGAGGAAGAAGGACTTTCATATGGTGTTCATTGACCTAGAAAAAACCTATGATAAAGTCCCTAGGGAGGTTTTATGGAGATATTTGGAGATTAGCGGTGTTCCGATATCATATATTAGGGTGATTAAGGACATGTATGATGGAGCTAAGACTCAGGTGAGGACTGTGGCAGGAGACTCAAAAATTTTCCAGTGGTGATGGAGTTTCATCAGGGATTAGCTCTTAGACCTTTTTTATTTGCCCGGGTAATGGACGTGTTTGACGCGACCCATTCAAGGGGAGGTGTCATGGTGTATGTTATTTGAAAATGACATAGTGCTGATTAACGAGGCGCGTTGCGGGGTTAATGCTAGGTTGGAGTTGTGGAGAGAGACCCTGGAGTCTAAAGGTTTCAAGTTGAGCACGACCAAAGCAGAATACTTGGAGTGTAAGTTCAGTGTTTGGGTACATGAAGCAGAAGTGAACATGAATCTTGATACACAAGTCATTCCCAAGAGAGATAGTTTCAAATATCTTGGGTCTGTAATACAGGGTAACAGAGAGATTGGCGAGGATGTCGCACTTCGTATTGGAGTGGATTGGATGATATTGAGGCTCGCTTATAGTATTTTGTGTAAAAGAGATGTGTCACCTAGCCTTAAGGGCAAGTTCTTGAAAGACGTAGTTAGACAAGTTATATTGTATGGAGCCAAGTATTGGCCGGTCAAAATTCTCATGTCTAGAAGATAAAAGAAGCATAAATGAGGATGTTGAGATGGATGTGTGGACATACTAGGAAAGACAAGATTAAGAATGAATATATTAAGGACGAGGCATGGCTCCTCTAGAAGATAATTTGTTAGAATCGAGGTTACGATAGTTCAGACATGTTAAGAAGGGAGACTCCATTGCGCCGGTTAGGAGGTATGAGAGGTTGACCATGTCGGGTCAGAGGAGGGGTAGAAGGAGGTCTAAGAAGAACTTGGGTGAGGTGATTAAGCATGACATGACTCTACTTCAGCTTAAAAAAGACATGACCTTGACAGGAAGGTATAGAGGTCGAGAATTAGGGTTGTGGGTTAGACATGCAGTCTAGAGTTTCGCCTAGTCTTACCAGTAGTATTAACACATTTTTTTATTCCTGGTTCCGTATTATTATATGATGTGTCATTATTTCTAGTAGGATTGACACTATTCTTGTAGTGTCGTATTCGTGGATTTTTTTTATTACATGTTTCACTATTGGCTTTCGTTGTCTTATTACCTTGTTTTTGCTATTGTTTGTGTATTGCTTCATTTTCACCGTTTTTGAGCCGAGAGTATTTCAAAAACATCATTTCTACCTTCATAAAGTAGGATAAAGTCTACGTACACTTTATATTCCCTAGACCCTATTTGTGAAATTTCACTGTGTTTGTTGTTGTTATATATAAACATGTACAACACATTGTATATTATAGTATATTACACAAGGCTTTTTTGTTGATATACAGGAAATAAAACGGATATACACCGATATATATAAGATGATGTACACAAATATTCATAGAACGATATACGGATAGAATCTTTTTCAACCTAGAGTTTTCAATCTCAAAATCATCTCAATTCGCCTCAAATCATCTTCAAACAGCTCCAAAATCGATACTCAAACTCCTTAAAACGTTTCCAAGAAAACTCAATATCACCCAATCGAAAGTTACACGATTTTCAGCACCAAAACTCTGAAAAAACCTAAGAAATTTTTTTTTCAGTTTAAAGTTGTTTGTTGTATGATTATAATGAGAAACTTTTTGGGCGTTTTATAGCTTTATCCACAAAAACTAAATTAATTTTCCTTGCCTATCCGTTGATTTTTCTACCACTAAACTAATTAATTACCCTTCCTATCCAATGTAGCTTTTGTGGGTAATTATTTTTTTTTTTTCTCATGTTCTTTTTTATTTCTCTGCTTATTTTTCTTTTCTTTTCTTTTCTCCTTTTATTTTTTCTCGTTTTTTTCTATTCATATATTTTTTTTCCAGAATCATATTATTCTTTATTTCTTTAATCACCATAATCTGGTATATACTCAATTTGGCTCATTTATTTTCATTTTTTTATTTTTATTTTTATTTTTTTTCCTTTTGTTTATTTTTAAATTTCGCGTTCCTTTTCTAGTTTCATGCAACTTTTTTTAATTTCCTTTTTTTCCCATATTATTATTTTGTACAATAAATATTATTTTCATGAAACTCCTTCAAAAAATTCATTTAAGAAAATATTTTCAAGGCCTAGTTGACAAAATTAAAAATATTAAAAAATGACTTATTTATTACAGTATACTGTTATGTATATTGTATGCTATAACAATATAATGCTGCTATAATTGTGACATTAGCTTTGCATAGTAGCACCTAGATGATTCAACGAAATAGTTGAAGTATAGTATTATGGTATATTGTATACTATTATAGTATACTATTGCAATATATTGCATATTATTACAGGTTACAATATATTATATACTATAATATTATACTGTTGTAGTATAGCTATATACTCCTACAATATATTATATATCGTAGTAGTATACTGTTAGTTAACCGTGTTCTTCTTCGATTATTACAATATACCTTACAATATATTGTATACTATGATAGTATATTATTTCAGTATAACCATATACTCCTATATCATATTGTATACTGTAGTGATATATTGTTGGGTAACTGTATTCTTTTTCGATTTTCAGCTGAAAATTTCGATCTCAATCACCTCAAATAAGTTCCAAATGCAATCAAATTTTAGTATGAACTTCCAAAAAGTATTATAAACAATAATTAATAGCACCGAAATCACAATTCTATTTCGAAAAATGACTCGAACTAGAACAAATAGCTACGAGAAAATATAAAATGTGAAGGGAGGGAGAGAGTGTTTTGTGGCGATGAAAGGTATTCAATAGGTGACGAATTCATTCAACAAGAGAAAATTAAATAACAAGCATGTAGTGAGTTAATTGAATCGTAATTTGTAGATATTGACCAAACCTCTTTTGTTGTATAAACAAAATCATCACATAACTAAATAAAAATTGATACTCCTTGCACCCTTTAATTTGTCAACGTATCACTTTGTGAATATCGTAAAAATATTACCTATCAGATAAACAATTTACTTATGAAAATAAAAGCAAGAACAAAGCGAAAAAATTGATGAAGAAAGAAATAAAATATTTTTTACCTTGTCTAGAAGTAATGAAGATCACGGGTGGGTTAAGTATAGGTTCATTGCCCTTGAAGCCTTTAAAGGCTTTCTTAATAGACGGACGAGTAATAATTTATATGTATAATAATTATTATCCTGGTGTACAACCGAAAAATTAGTTTAAGCTTAATAAGTAGTCCCTTAAATTCCTCAAAATTTTGGGGGGAACAATTATAAGTTGGGCTTTTTGATGCCATTTATCACGAAAAATTGCATGGGCGTCCTATTTGGTCGCCCTCATTTAACCTATACCCACTTTTTAAATTTTTTTTAACTTGTACCCACTTTTTATACAACTTCAAACCTCTTTCTCCTCCTCCTCCTCCTACTACTACTTCTTCTTCTCTTCGTCTTTGGGTGACAACGATTTTATATAGTGTTTGTGAACATATTTTAAGTTAGTTTATGATGTTTTACAGCGGTGAGCTGTTATGACGCTTTATTCTTTTACTATTGCTCAGAGTTTCTTCTTCTTATTTTTCTTAATTGTAAAAAGGGTTTGTTAGATTATTGTTGTTTTGACAAATTGATGATTGGGGTTTATTCATGATGATATTTTGAGGTTATGTTTCAAATTTGAGCTCATTTGGAGTAGATTTAGGTATTAAATCGTATATTAGATTATTATAATTCGAAGAATAAATTTTTGTTTCGGGCGTTTGCACTTCAGGCCTATTTGGCCTTAAGTGCATAAAAATATTGGTTGCAATTTAGACATTTTGGCCTTAAGTGCATCTGAAGTGTAATTTTTTACTTCAGACTTATTGGCCATAAGTGTAGCAAATGTTTGTTGCACTTCAGACCTTTTGGCCTTAAGTGCACCTGAAGTGCAATTTTTCACTTCAGACTGGTTGGCCTTAAGTTGTGTTTGTTGCACTTCAGACCTTTTGGCCTTAAGTGCACCTGAAGTGCAATTTTTCACTTCATACGTATTGGCCTTAAGTGCATAAAACCATTGGTTATACTTCAAACATATTGGCCTTAAGTGCATAAAACCATTGGTTATACTTCAAACCTATTGGCCTTAAGTGAAGAAAAATGTTTGTTGCACTTCAGATTTTTTGGCCTTAAGTGCATCTGAAGTGAAATTTTTTACTTCGGAGTTATTGGTGTTAAGTGCATGAAATCATTGGTTGCATTGCAAGCTTATTTGGCCTTAAGTGCATCTGAAGTGTAATTTTTTTCATTTCAGACTAATTTTTTTTAATTTCAAATGCAATAAGCCTGAAGTTGATCGTAAAGTGTGTAGGCTTGTAAACATTTTTACAAATTAAGTATAGGTTCGATTGTAATTCCAAAACCGGATACAGATGCAAAACCCTCATTTATTAGGTTAAGTTATCCTGTAGCGTCAAATTCTCTTTTTTGTTGGCTCAGTTCAGGCGCAAACTCGAAGCTAAGAAAAAATTAGAAAAGCTTCCTAATAAGTGCCACAAAAAAAATCGTCTCTACACTTCCATCCAATTTCTCACTCTCTATAATTAAAAGTTAAGTGAGGCTAAAAGTATAAAAGAACGGCTCTGTATTGGACGGATTGAGTGATGACATTTTTTAACGGAAAAATAACATTGAATAGCCGTTGTAAAAATAATAATCGAAAAAATATATAAATTTTTTTGTATATATTTTCTGTAAAAAATTTTTTTTGTATATATATACATTTTATATGTTATATACAAATATTATACAAAATTTATATTTTTCGGCTACCAGATGTAAATAGTTTCTGGTGCGGACTAAAAGTGATAATATCCTTTTTTTAACGAAAAAATAGCACGGCCTAGCCAGTTTTCAAACTGGTAATTGAAAAGTAGCCAACGTTTGCAAAGTCATTGAAAAATAGCCACTATTTTGCTGTAACACGGAAAGTTCCAGCATAATATACTGAAAATTGGTGCGCACCTGTGTATGAACTTAAAGCATATTATGCTGGAACTCCAACACACAGAAAGTTCCAATATAATATACTGGAGATTAAAGCACATGTGTATAAATTTCCAGCATATTATGCTGCAAGTATATTATACTGGACGTATATTATGCTGGAACTCCAGTATATCATGATGCAAGCATATTATACTAAAAGTATATTATGCTGGAACTCCAGTATATTATGCTGGAACTCCAGCATATTATGCTACAAGTATATTATGCTAGATGTTGATTGATTTCCCAGTGCACACGCAAGTGTACGTGGTCGACAAGTAATATAGGAAT
>ML368084.1:4696-34611 GCA_005239525.1 Nicotiana knightiana | reverse complement strand
TAATGATATACAAAGGGAATAGGGTTAGGAATCGTTACCTATGAAGCTTATCCTCAAAACTCATTCCAAATCGCCCACACCCGAGCTCCAATTGATTTTTTTGAAGTTATAAAATTCAAGCCCTCGAATCTGATATAACTGCCCAGCGATTTCGCACCTGCGCCCCTTGGACCGCACCTGCGCTCCCGCACCTGCAGAAATTCCATCGCAGGTGCGAAAACCCACTAAGAGGCCTAGGGCCGCACCTGCGGTCAATTGGCCGCATCTGCGGCTCCGCATCTACAGAAAAACCAACCGCACCTGCGAGGACTGGGTGATTTGGCCAAGTCCGCACCTGCGAGCTCCTCGTCGCACCTGCGTGTATGCACCTGCGGAAGGTCCATCACAGGTGCGAGACACCAGAACCAGCAATGGTTTAGCTGTTCTTCCAAGTTCTAAATTCACCTATTGAGCATCTGAAACATCCCCGAGGCCCCCGGGACCTCAACCAAACTTACCAACCAGTCCTAATACCTTATCCAAACTTAGTCGAGCCTCCAAAACACATCACATAACACCAAAATCACCAATTATACAAGGATTCAAGCCTAAGAACTGAAATTTCCAAAATCTACCACCGATGCTGAAACATATCAAAACTAGTCCGACCTCAAATTTTACACACATGTCACAAATGATACAACATACCTACAGTCACTCTCGGAATTCTATTTTGAGCCCGATATCAAAATTCCACCTATCGGCCGAAATCGTCGAAATTCTAACTTTCTCTAATTCAAGCCTAAATCTACTACAGACCTCGAAAGCACACACCGGACATGCTCCTAACTCCGAAATCACCCAACGGAGCTAACGGAGTCGACGGAATCCCACTCCGAACCCGTCTTCCCACAGTTCCAACTATGGTCTAATTTTCTAAAGATTAAACTCACATAGAAGGACTATGTGTCCAAAAACTCTCCAAATTTCACCACTCAATGTTCCAACAAGTCCCAAAAGCATAAATAAACATGGGAAAAGCAGATATTAGGGGATCGGGGCGCTAACTCTCAAAACGACCTACCGGGTCGTTACATTCTCCCCCTCTTAAGAAAACCGTTCTCCCTCGAACGAGTATAGAGACATACCTGAAGTTGTGAAAAGATGAGGGTACTGACTGCGCATATCCTGCTCGGTCTCCCAAGTCTCCTCCTCGACTGGCTGCCCCCTCCACTGAACCTTTACTGACGCAATATCCTTTGACCTAAGCTTCCTGACCTATCTATCCAATATAGTTACTGGCTCCTCAACATATGACAAATCTTTGTCCAACTGGACTCAACTGAAATCCAAAACATGAGTCGGGTCACCGTGATACTTCCGGAGCAAGGAGACGTGGAATACCGGATGAACCCCTGCTAGGCTGGGAGGCAGGGCTAGCTCATAAGCAACCTCCCCAACACGTCGCAACACCTCAAAAGGGCCAATAAATCTCGGACTCAACTTGCCCTTCTTTCCGAACCTCATGATGCCCTTCATAGGCGATAGCCGAAGCAAAACTCGATCACCAGCCATAAATGCCAAATCACGAACCTTCCAGTCCGCATAACTCGTCTGTCTCGATTGAGCTACGCGAAGTCTCTCCTAAATCACCTTCACCTTGTCCAGGGCGTCCTGGACCAAATCTGTACCCAACAATCGGGCCTCGCCAGGCTCAAACCATCACACTGGGGACCGGCACAGTCTACCATACAAAGCCTCATACGGCGCCATATGAATGTTCGACTGGTAGCTATTATTATAAGAAAACTCTGAAAGTGGCAAGTATCAGTCCCATGGCCCTCTAAAATCTCAAGAATCTGAATCGTGCGCTCGGACTGCCTGTCCGTCTGAGGGTGAAAGGTTGTAATCAACTCTACTCTGGTGCCAACCTCCTGCTGAACGGCTCTCCAGAACCGTGAAGTGAACTGTGTACCTCTGTCTGAAATGATAGATACTACAATACCGTGGAGGCGAACAATATCTCTCATATAAATCTCCGCCAACCTCTCGGGGGAGTATGTAGTCAACACAGGAATGAAATGGGCTGACTTAGTCCGCCGATCCACAATCACCCGAACAACATCGAACTTTGAAGTCCAACAACGAAGTCCATGGTGATCCGCTCCCACTTCCACTCTGGAAGCTCAATCTGCTGAAGTAACTCTCCCGGTCTCTGATGCTCATATTTGGCTTGCTGACAGTTGAGACACTTGGCCACAAACTCCACTATATCATTTTTCATCCTTCTCCACCAATAGTGTTGTCTCAGATCCTGGTACATCTTCGAGGTACCCGGATGAATGGAATACCGCGAGCTATGGGAATCCTCCAGAATCAACTCCCGAAGCCCATCCACATTGGGCACACAGATCCGACCCTGCATCCTCATTACACCGTCATCTCCTATAGTCACATCCCCGGCGTCACCTCACCGAACCCTGTCCTGAAGAACCAGAAGGTGGGGATCATCATACTGGCGCTCTCGAATGCGGTCATAAAGAGAAGATCAAGCCACCACACAAGCTAAACCCCGGCACGGCTCCGAAAATCTGACTGGCTAAGGACTGAATATCTAAAGCTAAGGGCCTCTCAACTGCCAAAAGATAGGCCAAACTCCCCAAACTCTCCACCCAATGACTCAAGGCGTCGGCCACCACATTGGCCTTCCCTGAGTGGTATAATATAGTGATGTCATAGTCCTTTAGCAACTCCAACCATCTCCGCTGGCGCAAATTGAGGTCCTTCTGCTTGAATATGTGTTGCAAACTCCGGTGATCAATGAAAATCTCACAGGGAACACCATATAAATAATGACGCCATATCTTCAGGGCGTGAACAATCGCTGCCAACTCGAGATCATGAATTGGATAGTTCTTCTCATGCACCTTCAAGTGTCTGGATGCGTAGGCAATCACCCTACTGTCCTGCATCAACACCGCTCCGAGGCCAATCCTCGAAGCATCACAATAGACGGTATAGGACCCTGATCCCGTAGGCAATACCAATACTGGGGCTGAAGTCACGGCTGTCTTGAGCTTCTGAAAGCTCTCCTCGCACTCCTCAGTCCACCTAAACGGAGCACCCTTTTGAGTCAACCTAGTCATCGGTGCTGCAATGGATGAAAAACCCTCCACAAAACGGCGATAGTACCTAGACAAACCAAGGAAACTGCGGATCTCCGTAGCGGATGACGATCTAGGCCAACTCTGCACCACCTCCACCTTCTTCGAATCTACCTTGATCCCATCCCAAGACACTATGTGGCCCAAGAATGCCACTGAGTCAAGCCAGAACTCACATTTAGAGAATTTAGCATACAATCTCTTCTCCCTCAAACTCTGAAGCACAGTCCTCAAATGCTGCTCATGATCTTCCCGTGATCGGGAATACACCAAGATGTCGTTAATAAATACAATGAAGAAGGAATCAAGATAAGGCCAGAACACACTGTGCATCAAATGCATAAAAGTTGTTGGGGCATTGGTCATCCCAAATGACATAACAAGAAACTCATAGTGGCCATATCTGGTCCTGAAGGCAGTCTTTGGGATATCCGGCTCCCGAATCTTCAACTGATGATAGCCAGAACGCAGATCAATCTTGGAGAATACCCTGGAATCCTGTAGCTGGTCGAATAAATCATCAATGCGAGGAAAAGGGTACCTGTTCTTCACGGTGACCTTATTCAACTGTCGATAATCAATACACATACGCATAGAACCATCTTTTTTCTTCACAAACAATACTGGAGCACCCCAAGGTGATACACTGGGTCTGATGAAGCCCTTATCAAGAAACTCCTATGATTGCTCCTTCAACTCTTTCAACTCAGGAGGAGCCATACAGTAAGGAGGGATAGAAATGGGCTGAGTGCCCGGTAGCAAATCAATGTCGAAGTCAATATCTCTATCGGGCGGCATACCCGGAAGTTCAGCTGGGAATACATCAAGAAAGTCCCCCACTACTGGAACTGACTCAACTGGAGGGGTATCAACACTGGTATCTCTCACATAGGCCAAGTACGCATCACACCCCTTCTCAACCATCCGTTGAGCCTTAGGAAATGAAATGACCCTGCGGGGAGTATACTCTAAGGTACCTCTCCACTCAAACCTCAGCAATCCTGGCATAGCCAGCGTCACGATCTTAGCATGACAATCAAGAATAGCATAATGGGACGAAAACCAGTCCATGCCCAAGATAACACCGAAATCTACCATGCTGAGTAATAATAAACCAGTCCTGGTCTCAAAACCACTAAGAGAAATCAAACACGACCGATATAGACAGGGGAACTCAAAGTACCCCAAGATATCCCCAAATGTGGAGCAAAATAAGAGGACACATTTGAATACGTAGAGCCTGGATCAAATAATACTGATGCATCCATATGGTAGATAGGGACAATACATGTGATGACCGAGTCTGAAGCAACAGCGTCAGAACGGGATGGAAGGGCATAATATCTTGCCTGGCCTCCCCCTCTAGGGCGACCTCTACCTCCCCGACCCCCACCTCGAGCTGGCTGAGGAGTTGGAGTGGCAGTTGGGGCTGGAAGAATAGTCGGATGACCCGGTGGAGCACGTGGAGGCTGATAAGATTATGGAGGCGCACCCCTCCTAGACCTGGGGCAATCTCTAATCAAGTGACGAGTGTCACCACACTCAAAACAACTCCTCGGAGGACGCTGCGGCTGAGACTGAATAGAAGCTGGCCTGCTGGGCTGGCCGAAAATAGCACCTCGAACTGGAGGCATACTGGATACTGGCGGTGCATAATAGAACTCCTGAGGTCTAGGAGGAGCTGGAATACCACTGGCTGCTGGAAGGTATGAATGAATAGGGCGGCCCACAAAGCCCCTACCATGGCGTGCTGCTGGTGCACGAGCTCCTGGAAAATGGCCAGTCTCTCGAGACCTCTTGGCCTCCCTCTCCTCTCTGTCCCAGGCGAACATGCCCTCTACTCTCTTGGCAATACTCACTGCCTTCTGGTAAGTGATATCCATCTCCAACTCTCTGGCCATACTGGTCTGAATACTGGGATGGAGTCCCTTGATGAAGTGGCGAACCCGCTCTCTGACTATGGCAACCAAGGTTGGGGCATGCCGAGCTAACTCACTGAAACGGACTGCATACTCCAACACAGTCATAGAACCCTAGCGCAACTGCTCAAACTCCGCGCGCCAAGTATCCCTGAGGCTCTGAGGGACATACTCTCGCAAAAGCATCTCTGAAAACTGAGTGCAAGTGAGCGAGGTTGCCTCATCCGGAATACTTAGCTCATAGGCCCGCCACCACTGATATGTCGCTCCCATCATCTAGAAAGCGATGAAAGAAACCCCACTGGTCTCCACAATGCCCATATTGCAGAGAATACGATGACACTCCTCAAGAAATACCAGAGCGTCATCTGAAGCTAGTCCGCTAAAAGTAGGTGGGTGGTACTTCTTGTACCTCTCGAGTCTGAGCTGCTCGGCCTCAGAAGTCGCTGCCCTAGCATCATGCTAAACTAGAGCCGTCGGGGCATACAAATATACTCCGGGGCCTGATCAACCTGGCCCCTTGATCACGAGTACGGGCTGCAAGAGTCTGTGTCCCTCCCCCGGCCTGAGATGTAGCGGGAGCTATCGGAAATAGTCCAGCCTACGCCATAGTACTAAACATGCTCATGAACTGAGCGAAGGTCTCCTGCAAGGCTAAAGCAGCAATAGGGACCTCCTCTGTCGGCTCTCCCGCTGGGGCTGCCATAGGCTCCTCTGCCGCTACTCTGCCTGGTGTCTACCCCGGCCCCGGCCCCGGCCCTGACCTCTGGCGGCACTGGCAGGGGGCTCGGTGCCTGGTCGTCAGTCCTCCCAGTACGGTTCCTCACCATCTGTAAGAAAGAATAGAATAGAATTTTAGAATTTTTGATGTCAATAACTCTCATGAAAAAGGAAATCAAAGAAACATGATTGTTCCTAACAGTTACATAGCCTCCCGAAGATAGATGCGGACGTCTCGCACCGATCTGCGAGACTCTAATAAATCGGCTTGTGACTTGTGACCCCTATGAACCTAGACGCTCTGATACCAACTTGTCACGACCCGATTTCCCCTCTGAAGGCATCGTGATGGCACCTAGTCTCTACGACTAGGTAAGCCTAATTGCAGAAAAACACATATTAAATAAAAGCAATAGAAATAAAGAAGAAATAAGTGAGTCTACAACGAAAAACTCGCCACTTGGCGCATAAAAAATACAACTTTTCCCAAAACCCGGAACATCACTTTAGTCACAAGCTCTGTCTCAAAATAGCTCTATACAACGAGAGGGAATTTACATGCAAAGGAAATCTATCTAAATCTGGAGTGGAAGGTGACTCAAAGGACTCTACGGGCGTGGCAGAATTACCGTTCGGTCTCCTAAAGATGTTGCTCGGACCCCTAGCCACGAAACTGAGCGTTGGTACCTGGATTTGCACATGAAAAACATGTGCAAGAAATGGCATGAGTACACCACAAATTGGTACCCAGTAAGTGCCAAGCCTAATCCCACTCGAGCAGTGACGAGGTCAGGTTAAGGCTCTATTGGATTTTTTTTATAGTAAAACAGTATAAGAATAATGTGAACGGAGAGGTATAACAAGCTAAGACAAATCAGTAGAAACAATGAGCAAAAAGGAAATAATAACAGGGAGCCCTCAGCTCAGCACAACATATATCACAGTAATAAGTATGCAATGCAGTACAGGGGGAAAGCTCCCGGAATCTCGTATGTAGTCCCAATTTAAATATGCAATGCAGTACAAATAACGGATACAATTTTTATTTCAAACAGTTCAGGAAAATAACAGGCAAATATGGATAAACTACCTAAGCATGGTACATATAATAATAACTAGGGGAAAATTCAAGTAAAATAGGTAAGCATGCTATTTCATAATCTAAACTACATAGTTGATAAGGGAATCAGTGAAATAGGAGTGAAATGATTTAAGTCATGGAGGAAAAATGGAGTTTTTGCAACAATGGCCCGTGTACGTACTCGTCACCTCACACACGCGGCGCCCAATCAACATGAATAGTATTAAAACAGCCTAGGGGAAGTCCCCAACACGGAGTTAGGCAAGCCACTTACCTCGACTGCTCTACTCAACTCGAAACCACGCTCTTGCCACGAGTATCCGACTCCGAATGGCCCAAATATATTCAATTCGATTGCATAATGTAAATATCACTTTAAGGAATCAAAATAGCTAATAAATTCGAGGCTAATACGCGAATTTAGAAAAATCGCCAAAAAAATCCCCCGGGCCCACGTCTCGAAAACGAGTTAAAGTTACAAATTTAGAACACTCATTCACTCACGAACTCACTCAAAACAAGAATCATCAAAAACAGACGACAAAATCCTATTAAATTCTCGAATTTTCTAATTAGGGAAACTTTTTTCCCATTTGCATGATTTTTCACCTAAATCCCTTAATTGCATGGAAGAAATGGCCATAGATTAATGATATACAAAGGGAATAGGGTTAGGAATCGTTACCTATGAATCTTATCCTCAAAACTCACTCCAAATTGCCCACACCCGAGCTCCAATTGATGTTTTTGAATTTATGAAATTCAAGCCCTCGAATCTGATATAACTGCCCAGCGATTTCTGCATCTGCGCCCCTTAGACCGCACCTGCGCCCCTTGGACTGCACCTGTGGTCCCGCACCTGCGAAAATTCCATCGCATGTGCGAAAACCCACTAAAAGGCCTGGGGCCGCCGGGACCTCAACCAAACTTACCAACCAGTCCTAATACCTTATCCAAACTTAGTCGAGCCTCCAAAACACATCACAAAACACCAAAATCACCAATTTTACAAGTAGTCGAGCCTCCAAAACACATCACAAAACACCAAAATCACCAATTGATGTTTTTGAATTTATGAAATTCAAGCCCTCGAATCTGATATAACTGCCCAGCGATTTCTGCATCTGCGCCCCTTAGACCGCACCTGCGCCCCTTGGACCGCACCTGCGCCCTTGGACTGCACCGGTGGTCCCGCACCTGCAAAAATTCCATCGCATGTGCGAAAACCCACTAAAAGGCCTAGGGCCGCCGGGACCTCAACCAAACTTACCAACCAGTCCTAATACCTTATCCAAACTTAGTCGAGCCTCCAAAACATATTACAAAACACCTAAATCACCAATTATACAAGGATTCAAGCCTAAGAACTTATGAAATTTCCAAAATCTACCATCGATGCCAAAACACATCAAAACTAGTCCGAATGACCTCAAATTTTACACACAGGTCAAAAATGATGCAAAAGACCTACAGCCACTCTCGAATTCCATTCCGAGCCTGATATCAAAATTCCACCTATAGCCGAAATCGCCGAAATTCTAACTTTCGCCAATTCAAGCCTAAATCTACTACAAACCTCGAAAGCACAAACTGGGCACGCTCCTAACTCCGAAATCACCCAACGGAGCTAACGGAGTCGACGGAATCCCACTCCATGCTCGTCTTCCCACAGTTTCAACTATGGTCCGATTTTCTAAAGCTTAAACTCACATAGAAGGACTATGTGTCCAAAAACTCTCCGAATTTCACCACACAATGTTCCAACAAGTCCCAAAAGCAGAAATAGACATGGGGAAAGCAGTTATTAGGGGATCAGGGCGCTAACTCTCAAAACGACCTACCGGATCGTTACAGCGGTCTCCCAGCCGGCCTTGGGTAAATCAGCACTTGCGCAACCCCCTTACCGCACCTGCGGCTCCCCTTCCGCAGGTGCGAAACACCAGAACCAACAAACTTCAGCTTTTTGCTTAAGTCTAAAATCTTCCCGCTGAGCATCCGAAACACACCCGAGGACACTAGGACCTCAACCAAAACCACCAACTAGTCCTATACTCATTCGAACTTAGTCGAGCCTTCAAATCACATCCCATAACATCAAAAATGAGTATTAAACACAAATTCAAGCCTAAGAACTTAGAAAATTTCCGAAATCTGCAACGATGCTGAAACACGTCAAAACTAGTCCGATTGACCTCAAATGTGACACACAGGTCACAAATGACACCCCGAACCTACAACCACGAGTCCGATATCAAAATTTCAACCGTCGGCCGAAATCTCTGAAATTCCAACTTTCATCAATTCAAGCCTAAATCCACTACAGACCTTGGAAACACATTTTAGACGCGCTCCAAACCCCAAAATCACTCAACGGAGCTAACGAAGTTGACGGAATCCCATTCCGAACCCTTCCTCACACAGTTTCGACTACGGTCCGATTTCTAAGGCTTAAACTCATAATTAGGGACTAAGTGTCCCAAAACTCTCCAAATTTCATAGCTAATCACTCTGGCAAGTCCCAAAAGCAGAAACAAATATGGGGAAAGCAGTTATTAGGGGATCGGGGCTCTAATTTTCAAAAATATCGGCCGGGTCGTTACAGCTAAATATTTTAGACATATATGTGTGGAATTGGGCAGTTATTGGGAAACTTTTATGAAACATATGCAGAAAGAAAGTGTTGACCCAAGTCACTGCATAGTTTTGAAGATTGACAAATGTATGACCAGTTGAACTAGGTCCATCAGAGCACACATAATTGACCTGACGCGGTGGCACATGAACCGTATATTCATAGGAGATGAATGCGACTGTGAAGTATCAATGAACAAAGAAAGTGTCTCCTAATGTGAAAATGTTGCTAATTGATAAGAGAATAGAAGTTGAATTCAGCAAGGACAGTAACGAAGGAAGGAAGTTGATTTTAATACGAACTCTTTCTCCCATGAAGAGTTGTACCAGCACTGAACGACAAACTCAACAACTGGCTCTATAAATAATTGAAATATTCTTGCTTGAATTACCAACGCACAAAAGTAGAAATTTATCAAGAATTGAAAGCAAAATTCCCAAAGATTTGCATGCAGAATTATTGTGCGATACAAAGGCAACAGACCAGCTAGAAGAACCAATTCCATCTGTTTGTCATTGAGTCTAGTTGGTTGTAGTAGGCGATTTAATATTGTATCTTTTCAGCTTTCATAGAAGCAATTGTAATAGGTACACATTGTTCAAGTTAGAGTTAACTTGAAGCTTGTAGAAATTAGCTAGAGGCTAGTTACTACGAAGGGATTAGAGTTAGTCCTAGGATTACAAAAGAGTTTATTTTGTAAGTCCATTTGGCTCAGAGTTTTAGTGAAGAGTTTGAGCAAATCCTACTGAGGAGTAGGTCATGGTTTTTTTACCTTTTGAGACAGGTGTTTTCCACGTAAAAATCTCTGTGTTTTTTCTTTACTGCTTTTATTATTCCGCAACAGTAGAAGTTGGAACACCAAGAAGAACCAGGTTCTTCTAGAGAGACAGCACCCGAAAATTGGGTACCACACAAATTAACCTATATTCTTGTGTGGTATTGACGTCTAAAACATCAATTGGTATCAGAGCAGGTTATCCTTGAAAGGCTAACACCTTGGAGAAGATCAAGATGAGTTCACCACCTGGAAACTGGGAGGGTCAATCAACTACAAGACCACCACTCTTCAATGGCCAGTATTACTCTTGGTGGAAAAACAGGATTAAGGACCACCTGATTAGAGAAGACTATGAACTATGGGACATAGTCACTGATGGTCCTCTAGCTATCATGATGAAGATTGCTGAAGGTATAGATGTACCAAAGACTAGAGCTGACTGCACTGCTGAGGATCTGAAGAAATGGGAGAAGAATGCAAAGGCCAAAAAGTGGCTAGTGTGTGGACTAGGTCCAGATGAGTACAGCAGAATCCAAAGTTGCACCACTTGCAAAGAGATATGGAACTTGCAAGTAGCCCATGAAGGAACACCTCAGGTAAAAAGGTCAAGAGGTACTCTACTATACTCTTAGTATGAAACCTTCACTATGAAAGAAGGAGAGACTATCCAAGAGATGTACACAAGGTTCAAAACCTTGACTCATGAACTGAAGTCTCTTGGAAGAGTCATTCTTGAAGAGGACAGGGTTGAGAAGATCCTGACAAGAGTCTTGCCTATTTCTGGGAAAGAAAAATCACTGCTATCCAGGAATCCAAAAATATGGCAACCTTGAGATTGGATGAGCTTATTAGAAACCACACTGTCTATGAACTCAGAAGGCAGACAATGAAGATGGATGGTCCAAAGAAGGAGATGAGTCTAGCACTAAGAATCACTGAGGGATCAGATCTAGAGGATAATGAGATGGCCATGATTACCAAAGAATTCAGAAACTTTCTCATGAGGAAGAAGGGCATCTTTAGAGGAGGAAACTACAACAAAGCAAAAGCTCCAGAAAGGCCAACCAACGAGGGATGCTACAAATGTGGTAAGACTGACCACCTCATCAAAACCTGTCCTCAGTGGGAAGTAGAATGGAAAAATGAGAGATATGAAAGAAGGAACAGGAATAAATAACAGGTCCAACACAAGAAAACCACAACAAAGGTTATGGTTGATGCTTGGGGGGAAAGTTCAGATGAGGAATCAGAAGATGGGGATACTGAAGATCAAGCGCTCATGGCAATTGGAGAATCTGATGAGGAATCACATGGAGAACCAGAGGTAAGTATATCCCATCTTAAAAACAAAGTAAAGTTCCTATCTAAGGGAAAACTCTCTAAGTTGCTACTTGATTTCATAGATGATTCTGAGGAAACAACCAAAGAGAAGGATCAACTATCTAAAGAATGTGCAATGATAAAAGCAAAGTGCAAGAACCTGAAAATCAGAGTCAGTGAATCTGAAAAGAAAAACATTGTCTTGTTGAACCAGGTTCATCCACTTGAAACTGATATTCTAGAACTAAAATCTGAAAACGTAAAGCTAAAGCTAGGATCCAGTAAAAAGGTTGTTGATTATTCTCATATCATGTTAGAAGTAAACTTGGGGAAACTAAAAGATAAGATGTATGCCAAGGATGAACAGATAAGAACTCTTAACGAAGAACTTGGCAAAGTCAAACATGAATTAGATCGAACTTGTAAATGGAATAAATCCTTTCATGCCCTGATATGGCTTCAAGAGAATCATAGTAGCAACCGGAGAGGGATTGGCTTTGGAAGTCAATTTCCCAAGTAGGATCCCAAAAGCAAGTATCTCACTCTCCCTAAGAATAAAATCTGCACCCATTGTGGTAAGATTGGCCACTACAAATATGAGTGTACTGCAAAAGAGCAGGCATGTCGAAAAAATGAGAGGTTTGTCAAAAAGAAAAACTGGCTCCCAAATTGGGCCAGAAAAATTGATTCATCCATTCTCTCATAGAAAAGGACCCAAACTAGTTTAGGTTCTTAAAACTAACCCCTGATTCTTTTTGTAGGTTCAAGTGAGAGGAGGCAGCCAAATTTGGTATTTGGATATGGAGCTGCACAAAGCATATGACAGGGAACATGGAACAGTTCCTTTCACTTGAAAGTCTCAAAGGAGGAAATCTCCCCTTTGGAAATGGAAAGAAAGGTGAAATTATTAGGGTTGGTAAGGTAGGTAAGGACGACACACGATCCATTGAACATGTGTATCTGATAGATGGCTTGAAATATAACTTGATCAGTGTATCAAAATTGTGTGACAGAGGTAACCTGGTTGCCTTTACTTCCACAAAATGTTTTGTGATTAACCTGCTTACTGACAAGATTGTTTTGCAGGGAACAAGAATGAATAACATCTATGTCATAGACTTGTCCACACTGTCTGAAAATGAACTCACTTGCCTAAGTGTGTTGGATAGTGATCCCCTCCTATGGCACAAACTACTTGGTCATGCGAGTCTGACTCAGCTTAACAAACTAGTCTCTAAAGACTTAGTGGTAGGACTTACTAACATTAAGTTCAAGGAGGAAAAAGTTTGTGAGGCATGTGCTAGAGGGAAGCATGTAAGGTCATCATTCAAAAGTAAGAAAATAGTCAATACTACCAGGACGTTGGAACTGGTTCATATGGATCTGTGTGGTCCTATGAGAACTCTGATCAGAGGTGGTAAGAGATATGTGATGGTGGTAGTTGATGATTATTCAAGGTTCACTTGGACCTTATTCCTGGCATCTCAGGATGAAGCATTTGATATGTTCACCTCATTTGTCAAGAAAACTAAAAATCAATTAGGACATCAACTAGAATCAATAAGATCTGACCATGGTACTGAATTTGAGAATGCTAAGTTTGCTGAGTTCTGTGATGAACATGGTGTCAATCATAACTTTTCTGCTCCTAGAACCCCACAGCAAAATGGGGTTGTTGAAAGGAAAAACAGAACTCTTGAAGACATGGCAAGAACCATGCTTCTATCTAGCAAACTACCTCACAGCTTCTGGGCTGAAGCAATAAACACTGCTTGTTACATAATCAATAGATGCATGACCAGACCTCTGGTAGAGAAAACTCCCTATGAATTACTTAAAGGGAGAAAGCCCAACATATCCCACTTTAGGGCTTTTGGATGCAAGTGTTTTGTGCATAATAATGGCAAAGATTCCCTAGGAAAATTTGACCCCAGAAGTGATGAGGGAGTATTCTTAGGATATTCATCACATAGCAAAGCTTATAAAATGTATAATAAAAGAACTATGTGTGTAGAAGAAAGTGTACATGTTGTCTTTGATGAAACTAACACTCTTGCTGAGCGACAGGAACCAGAAGATGAGGAGCTTGGACTGGTGAGAAGCAGTGAAAACATTGAAGGAAAGATGGAAAATGGAACAGGTGATGGACCAGGTTCAACTACCCCAAGCAACATGACAGGGGGAATTCAACATATGCAACCTGGCCCTGATCCTGCTCCACAGTAACAAGACACCAGGGAATTGTCTAGGAATGAACAGCTGGTACTCAAACCACATAGATAAGAGAGTTCTCACCCTCTTGAGAAAATCATAAAAAATTTGACATCCACAATCAAAACAAGATCATCCTTGAAAATTCTATGTGCGTTTGATGCCTTTCTATCCATGATCGAACCAAAGAACATTGGGGAAGCCCTACAAGATGCTGATTGGGTAAATGCCATGCAAGAAGAGTTGAATCAGTTTGAAAGAAGTCAAGTATGGAACTTGGTACCCAGGCCACTAGACAGATCAGTGATTGGCACCAAGTGGGTCTATAGGAACAAGCTTGATGAGGATGGAACTGTTACAAGAAATAAGGCAAGACTAGTAGTTCAAGGATATAGTCCAGAAGAGGGAATTGACTATGATGAAACCTTTGCCCCTGTGGCAAGACTGGAGGCAACATACTTTTTATAGCATTTGCTGCACACATGGAATTCACTCTTCATCAGATGGATGTTAAGAGTGCCTTTCTCAATGGCTATCTGAAAGTGTATTTGTCAAGAAGCCTCCAGGTTTTGAAATCAAGGAGTCACCTGACCACGTATACAACTCGACAAAGTTCTGTATGGTCTCAAACAAGCACCAAGAGCATGGTACGAACGATTATCAAAATTCTTACTAGAACATGGGTACAAACGAGGCAAAATTGACAGTACCTTGTTCTTAAAGGAAAAGGGTAAGGATCTCCTGGTTGTGAAAATATACATGGATGATATTATATTTGGGGCGACTTCTGAAAAATTGAGCAAGGAATTTGCTATGCTTATGGGGAGTGAGTTTGAGATGAGTATGATGGGTGAGCTAAACTTCTTCTTAGGCTTGAAAATCAAGCAAAACTCAAATGGAATAATGATCCACCAACAAAAGTATGTGAAAGAATTGCTCAAGAAGTTTAAAATGGAAGACTCCAAGGAAATAGACACTCCCATAGCCACAACTACAAAATTGGATGTGGATAAACCTAGTTCATTTGTTGATCAGAAGCTATACAGAGGGATGATTGGGTCTCTATTATATCTCAGTGCCAGAAGACCAGATACTGTGTTCAGCGTGGGATTATGTGCTAGGTTTCAGGCAAATCCAAAGGAGTCCCACCTCACTGCAGTGAAGAGAATTTTGAGATATTTGAAAGGCACCACTGATTTATGCCTTTGGTATCCTAAAGGTAGTAATTTCGACCGTGTAGGATATGCTGACGCTGATTATGCAGGTTTCTTGGTTGACAGGAAGAGTACTTCAGGCATGGCTCCCTTTTTGGGCTCCTGCCTTGTGTCTTGGGCCACCAAGAAACAGAATTCAGTAGCTTTGTCTACTGTAGAGGCTAAATATGTGGTTGCAGCCTCTTGTTGTGCTCAGTTGCTATGGATCAAGCAACAACTCGTGGACTTTGGTATAGATGTGGAATGCATTCCTATTTTCTGTGATAACACTAGTGCCATTAGTATGACGAAGAATCCGGTTCATCATAAGAGAACTAAGCACATAGATGTTAGGCAACTTTCCTGAGGGATAACTATGAAAAAGAAATGATCTCAATTGAATTTTGTGCTACTGATCAACAAAATCAAGATATCTTTACTAAAGCATTGAGTAGGGAGAATTTTGAGAGAAACATGCTTGAATTAGGGATGATTAAAATCACCTGATTGAAAAAAAAATTAGAAAAATAAAAATTTGGCTAGAAACACTAACATAGATAATCAACCAGACTAATCATTTCTCAGCATCATGACTTTACTGTCATAATCTCTTTCCATGTATTAATATGATTCCTGGTCCTAATGATGTTTCTCTATATTTGTAAATTGAGGCAAATTAAGGACTTTAACACGATGAACTTGGTTCATCTCTGTTAGTTCATCTGATTGACACGGTACGTGCTCATCTCCATACAATTATTGAACTATTTGCAGTCACACATGAGAAGGATTCTATCTATATTTGGTTCATTTCAAATTCTTTGTACTAATCCCTAAATGAGCTCGTTCCTAGAAGTCCCATCAATACTCAATTATCCTAGAGGTAGGGAACTCTTAATTGTCTAATCAATGATACTCCTACAACTATTAGACTCCCACTTGAATAAATGTTCTGCACGTAGGATAGTTAATAGCCATATCGTATATAAGGTTCATCATTACTCTTTTCTTGATAAAGAAACCGTCAAACCAAGACCATTATTCTTCAAACCCAAAACTGATCACTTTTCTTTTCTTCCTAACAACACTCGTAATCATGTCTTCACCACCACCTGCTCCTTCTTCTTCATCACCAAATCGTGATTATGATGGAGGGCATTATCAATCAGACTCAAATTCTCCATCTGTATACAGTTCTCAATCACCAGAAAGAAACTCAACCCATGAAAACCCTCCTATTCCTGAACCCACATCTAACCCTAACCCAGCCCCTCGTGGCCATCGTGTAAAGGTTCTTGCCAGAAAATCAGTGGCTTCTGGGTCCCGTGCAAGATTCTTGGAGGCAATTCTACAGGCTGAAAAGGATAATAATTCTGAATCATCAAGTGAATCTTTTAAATCAGCCAACAAGGATGAAGCACCCAGTTCATCAATCTGAACAAGGTAATCTTGATGCATTTTCTGAGTCTGTTAAAGATGAGAACAGGTTTGTTCTGGTTGGGTCGGTAATTTATGTTGAAGTGCCTAGTAGGCAAAGAAAATTGGAAAAATGCAAAGTTCTTGAGAGAGAGGGATTTGGGGAGGATGGTACTATATTGACTATTTGTGGTCCCATTCCTGAGAAGGTTGGAGAAGATGTCACAGAGTTAGGGGGAAGTGTAGTCAAGGAAGCAGCGGCAGGTCTAACAAGCTTGAAGAAATGAGCAGATGAACCTGTTTCATCTGGGGACGAGACGTTGGCTGACAGGCTAAGGAAACTGGGGGAGTCCTACAACCCCAAGAAAAGGAGGACTCAGAAGTACAAGAAGGCTACTAACCCAGTTCCTTCTAAGAAGAGGAAAGCTTCTGTAGCTGCTGATGCTCCTGTTCCTAAGGTGCGTGCTACACGTAGTGCTGTGAGAGAGGAAGAATAAATGTTTGAGAAGGCTCTTCTAGAGAGCAAGAAAAAGAGAGCTGCAAAGGGAAAGACTAAAGTAGGAGAGACTGTGGAGACTGTTGTGGTTGAAGAGGATACGATGGAACTGGTCCATCATGAGGAGCAGACTGCTCCTGTTGTGGTTGAGGCACCAAAATCAAAAAGGGCTAAGGCTTCTTCAAAGAAGTCAGCTATAGTGTCTGCCACACCCACAAGAACTGTTAAACGGACCAGGTCCAAGGCAATAAAAGTAAAGGTCGTTGAGAAAGATGATGATAAAGAGTAGAGTGGAAAAGATGAGGGGGAAGTTGGTAAGGTGACTGACAGAATCACCTTGTTTGTCAAAAGAACAATTCTGAAGGGAAAGTTGTTGAAGGATCTCGAGGAACCTGGGATGAGATACCTGTTGGACACACTGGATGTTCATGGCATGGTCCTTCACATTGAAGGAAGGTTGGCTAGAGCTGAACTGGTGGAGTTCATGGGTAATGCAGTGGTCAAGGATGGCAGGCTCACTACCACAGTCAAAGGAATTCATGTCTCATTTGATGCTAAAGAACTGGGAAAAATTCTGCACATTCCTGCTGAGGGCTACGAAGATTACACTAGGCAAAGATGGCCTAGTTTGGATGGGATAGCCTCAGCAATCAATATTACCAGATTCATCTAGGAAGCATCCTGTCAACAGCAAAGTTAGAACTCTGGTGTAGGAAAGCGAGATCAAGGATATGGAAACCCTTCGTTTGAAATCTCGTTTGATTGAGGTTGAAGCTGAGCGGGATGCTCTCGGGGCTAAATTAGCAAAAGAGAAGGAAAAGAACGAGGGTGTTCTTAACCAGATGCTTTCTCTTCTACAAACCAAGACCACAACCTCCTCTGCACCTTCACATTCTTAGGTTGTTCAGAGCTACCAAAACCCTTCTTGGACCAGTTGTTCTGTTTCTGTTGTTTTTATTATGTTTTGCTCATGGTTATGGTTGTTTTTGTTTTTTTTTTGTATGGTGTGTGATTTTAGTTCCTAATAAATGAATTTTTTNGCCATGAGTAATTGTTAACAACACTGGTAAGTTTATCATTTTGCAAACTTTTCGATGATGCCAAAAGGGGGAAGACATGTGATTTTATATTTCAAGTGATATTTATAACCTAATGAACCTGATTTCTCTATGATAAATGCTTAAAAACATACAAAGTGTTTGAAGTGTATACAGGTAGAAGCACAGAGTTTGTCATCATCAAAAAGGGGGAATTTATTTACCCAAGTCACTGCATAGTTTTGAAGATTGACAAATGTTTGACCAATTGAACCAGGTCCATCAGAGCGCACATAATTGACCTAACGCGTTGGCACATGAACCGTATATGCATAGGAGATGAATGCGATTGTGAAGTATCAATGAACAGAGAGAGTGTCTCCTAATGCGAAAAGGTTGCAAATTGATAAGAGAATAGAAGTTGAATTCAGCAAGGACAGTAACGAAGGAAGGAAGTTGAGTTTAATACGAACTCTTTCTCCCAGGAAGAGTTGTACCAGAACTGAACGGCAAACTCAACAACTGACTCTATAAATAATTGAAGTATTCTTGCTTGAATTACCAACGCACAAAAGCAGAAATATATCAAGAATTGAAAGCAAAATTCCTNTGTAAGTCCGTTTGGCTCAGAGTTTAGTGAAGAGTTTGAGAAAATCCTACTGAGGAGTAGGTCGTGGTTTTTTAACCTTTTGAGCCAGGTGTTTTCCACGTAAGAATCTCTGTGTTTTTACTTTACTGCTTTTATTATTCCGCAACAGTGGAAGTTAGAACACCAAGAAGAACCAGGTTCTTCTAGAAAGACAGCACTCGAAAATTGGGTACCACACAAATTAACCTATCTTCTTGTGTGGTATTGACGTCTAAAATATCAATTGGTATCAGAGCAGGTTATCCTTAAAAGGATAACACCTTGGAGAAGATCAAGATGAGTTCACCACCTGGAAACTGGGAGGGTCAATCAACTGCAAGACCACCACTTTTCAATGGCCAGTATTACTCTTGGTGAAAAAACAGTATGAAGGACCACCTTTATGGAGAAGACTATGAACTCTGGGAAATAGTCATTGATGGTCCTCTAGCTATCATGATGAAGACTACTGAAGGTATAGATGTACCAAAGACTAGAGCTGACTGCACTGCTGAGGATCTGAAGAAATGGGAGAAGAATGCAAAGGCCAAAAAGTGGCTAGTGTGTGGGCTAGGTCCAGACGAGTACAGCAGAATCCAAAGTTGCACCATTGCCAAAGAGATCTGGAACTTGAAAGTAGCCCATGAAGGAACACCTCAGGTAAAAAGGTCAAGAGGTACTCTACTATACTCTCAGTATGAAAACTTCACTATGAAAGAAGGAGAGACTATCCAAGAGATGTACACAAGGTTCACAACCTTGACTAATGAACTGAAGTCTCTTGGAAGAGTCATTCTTGAAGAGGACAGGGTTGAGAAGATTCTGACAAGGGTCTTGCCTATTTCCTGGGAAAGCAAAATCACTGCTATCCAGGAATCCATAAATATGGAAACATTGAGATTGGATGAGCTGATTGGAAACCACACTGTCTATGAACTCAGAAGGCAGAAAATGAAGATGGATGGTCCAAAGAAGGAGAGGAGTCTAGCACTAAGAATCACTGAGGGAGCATATCTGGAGGATGATGAGATGGCCATGATTACCAAAGAATTCAAAACTTTCTCATGAGGAAGAAGGGAATCTTTAGAGGAGGAAACTACAACAAAGCAAAAGCTCCAGAAAGGCCAACCAACGAGGGATGCTACAAATGTGGTAAGACTGACCACCTCATCAAAAACTGTCCTTAGTGGGAAGTAGAATGGAAAAATGAGAGATATGAAAGAAGGAACATGAAGAAGGAACAGGTCCAACCCTAGAAAACCACAACAAAGGCTGTGGTTGACGCTTGGAGGGAAAGTTCAGATGAGGAATCAGAAGATGGGGATACTGAAGATCAAGCGCTCATGGCAATTGGAGAATCTGATGAGCAATCACATAGAGAACCAGAGGTAAGTATATCCCATCTTAAAACCAAAGTAAAGTTCCTATCTAAGGAAAAACTCTCTGAGTTGCTACTTGATTTTATAGATGATTCTGAGGAAACAACCAAATAGAAGGATCAACTATCTAAAGAATGTGCAATGATAAAAGCAAAGTGCATGAACCTGGAAATCAGAGTCAGTGAATAGTGAAAGAAAAACACTGACTTGTTGAACCAGGTTCATCCACTTGAAACTGAGATTCTAGAACTAAAATCTGAAAACGTAAAGCTAAAGCTAGGATCCAGTAAAAAGGTTGTTGATTATTCTCATATCATGTTAGAAGAAAACGTGGGAAAACTAAAAGATAAGATGTATGCCAAGGATGAATAGATAAGAACTCTTAACTAAGAACTTGGAAAAGTCAAACATGAATTAGATCGAACTTGTAAATGGAATAAATCCTCGATGCCCTGATATGGCTTCAAGAGAATCATAGAAGAAATCGGAGAGGGATTGGCTTTGGAAGTCAATTTCCCAAGTGGGATCCCAAAATCAAGTATCTCACTCTCCCTGAGAATAAAATCTGCACGCATTGTGGTAAGATTAGCCACTACAAATATGAGTGTACTGCAAAAGAGCAGGCCAGTCGAAAAAATGAGAGGTTTGTCAAAAAGAAAAACTAGCTACCAAATTGGGCCAGAAAAAATTTGATTTATCCATTCTCTTATAGAAAAGGACCCAAACTAGTTTAGGTTCTTAAAACTAGCCCCTGATTCTTTTTGTAGGTTCAAGTGAGAGGAGGCAGCCAAATTTGGTATTTGGATATGGGGCTGCTCAAAGCATATGACAGGGAACATGGAACAGTTCCTTTCACTTGAAAGTATCAAAGGAAGAAATGTCTCATTTGGAAACGGAAAGAAAGTTGAAATTATTGGGGTTGGTAAGGTAGGTAAGGACGACACACGATCCATTGAACATGTGTATCTGATAGATGGCTTGAAATATAACTTGATCAGTGTATCAAAACTGTGTGACAGAGGTAACCTGGTTGCCTTTACTTCCACAAAATGTTTTGTGATTAACCTGCTTACTGACAAGATTGTTTTGTCAGGAACAAGAATGAATAACATCTATGTCATAGACTTTTCCACGCTGTTTGAAAATGAACTCACTTGCCTAAGTGTGTTGGATAGTGATCCCCTCCTATGGCACAAACAACTTGGTCATGCGAGTCTGACTCACCTTAACAAACTAGTCTCTAAGGACTTAGTGGTAGGACTTCCTAACATTAAGTTCAAGGAGGAAAAAGTTTGTGAGGCATGTGCCAGAGGGAAGCAGGTAAGGTCTTCTTTCAAAAGTAAGAAAATAGTCAGTACCACCAGGACGTTGGAACTGGTTCATATGGATCTGTGTGGTCCTACGAGAACTCTGAGCAGAGGTGGTAAGAGATATGTTATGTTGTNGAACATGGTGTCAATCATAACTTTTCTGCTCCTAGAACCCAGCAAAATGGGGTTGTTGAAAGGAAAAACAGAACTGTTGAAGACATGGCAAGAACCATGCTTCTATCTAGCAAATTACCTCACAGCTTCTGGGCTGAAGAAATAAACACTGCTTTTTACATAATCAATAGATGCATGACCAGACCTATGGTAGAGAAAACTCCATATGAATTACTTAAAGGGAGAAAGCCCATTATATCCCACCTTAGGACTTTTGGATGCAAGTGTTTTGTGCATAATAATGGAAAAGATTCCCTAGGAAAATTTGACCCCAGAAGTGATGAGGGAGTATTCTTGGGATATTCATCACATAGCAAAGCTTATAAAGTGTATAATAAAAGAACTATGTGTGTAGAAGAAAGTGTACATGTTGTCTTTGATGAAACTAAAACTCTTGCTGAGAGACAGGAACCAGAAGATGAGGAGCTTGGACTGGTGAGAAGCAGTGAAAACATTGAAGCAAAGATGGAAGATGGAATAGGTGATGGACCAGGTTCAACTACCCCAAGCAACATGACAGGGGGAATTCAACATATGCAACTTGGCCCTGATCCTGCTCCACAGTAACAAGACACTAGGGAATTGTCTAGGAATGAACAGCTGGTACTCAAACCACACAGATATCAGAGTTCTCACCCACTTGAGAACATCATAACAAATTTGACATCCAGAATCAAAACAAGGTCATCCTTGAAAAATCTGTGTGCGTTTGATGCCTTTCTATCCATGATCGAACCAAAGAACATTGGGGAAGCCCTACAAGATGCTGATTGGGCAAATGCCATGCAAGAAGAGTTGAATCAGTTTGAAAGAAGTCAAGTATGGCACTTGGTACCCAGGCCACTAGACAGATCAGTGATTGGCACCAAGTGGGTCTTCAGGAACAAGCTTGATGAGGATGGAACTGTTACAAGAAATAAGGCAAGACTAGTTGTTCAAGGGTATAGTCCTGAAGAGGGAATTGACTATGATGAAACCTTTTCCCTTGTGGCAAGACTGGAGGCAATCATACTTTTTATAGCATTTGCTGCACACATGGAATTCACTCTTCATCAGATGGATGTTAAGAGTGCCTTTCTCAATGGCTATCTGAAGGAAGATGTATTTGTCAAGCAGCCTCCAGGTTTTGAAATCAAGGAGTTACCTGACCACGTATACAAACTCGACAAAGTTCTGTATGGTCTCAAACAAGCACCAAGAGCATGGTACGAACGATTATCAAAATTCTTGCCAGAACATGGGTACAAACGAGGGAAGATTGATAGTACCTTCTTCTTAAAGGAAAAGGGTAAGGATCTCCTGGTTGTGCAAATATACGTGGATGATATTATATTTGTGGCGACTTCTGAAAAATTGAGCAAGGAATTTGCTATGCTTATGGGGAGTGAGTTTGAGATGAGTATGATGGGTGAGCTAAACTTCTTCTTAGGCTTGCAAATCAAGCAAAACTCAAATGGAACAATGATCCACCAACAAAAGTATGTGAAAGAATTGCTCAAGAAGTTTAAAATGGAAGACTCAAAGGAAATAGACACTCCCATAGACACAGCTACAAAATTGGATGCGGATGAACCTGATTCATCCGTTGATCAGAAGCTATACAGAGGGATGATTGGTTCTCTATTATATCTCAGTGCCAGCAGACCTGATATTGTGTTCAGCGTGGGACTATGTGCTAGGTTTCAGGCAAATCCAAAGGAGTCCCACCTCACTGCAGTGAAGAGAATTTTGAGATATTTGAAAGGCACCACTGATTTGTGCCTTTGGTATCCTAAAGGTAGTAATTTCGACCGTGTAGGATATGCTGACGCTGATTATGCAGGTTTCTTGGTTGACAGGAAGAGTACTTCAGGCATGGCTCCCTTTTTGGGCTCCTGCCTTGTGTCTTGGGCCACCAAGAAACAGAATTCAGTAGCTTTGTCTACTGTAGAGGCTAAATATGTGGTTGCAGCCTCTTGTTGTGCTCAGTTGCTATGGATCAAGCAACAACTCGTGGACTTTGGTATAGATGTGGAATGCATTCCTATTTTCTGTGATAACACTAGTGCCATTAGTATGACGAAGAATCCGGTTCATCATAAGAGAACTAAGCACATAGATGTTAGGCAACTTTCCTGAGGGATAACTATGAAAAAGGAATAATCTCAATTGAATTTTGTGCTACTGATCAACAAAATCAAGATATCTTTACTAAAGCATTGAGTAGGGAGAATTTTGAGAAAAACATGCTGAATTAGGGATGATTAAAATCACCTGATTGAAAAAAAAATTAGAAAAATAAAAATTTGGCTAGAAACACTAACATAGATAATCAACCAGACTAATCATTTCTCAGCATCATGACTTTACTGTCATAATCTCTTTCCATGTATTAATATGATTCCTGGTCCTAATGATGTTTCTCTATCTTTGTAAATTGAGGCAAATTAAGGACTTTAACACGATGAACCTGGTTCATCTCTGTTACTTCATCTGACTGATAAGGTACGTGCTCATCTCCATACAATTATTAAACTATTTGCAGTCACACATGAGCAGGATTCTATCTATATTTGGTTCATTTCAAATTCTTTGTACTAATCCCTAAATGAACACGTTTCTAAAAGTCCCATCAATACTCAATTAGCCTAGAGGTAGGTAACTCTTAACTGTCTAATCAATGACACTCCTACAACTATTAGACTCCCACTTGAATAAATGTTCTGCACGTTGTATAGTTCATAGCCATATCGTATATAAGGGTCATCATTACTCTTTTCTTCATAAAGTAATCGTCGAACCAAGACCAATATTCTTTAAACCCAAAACTGATCACTTTTCTTTTCTTCCTAACAACACTCGTAATCATGTCTTCACTACCACCTGCTTCTTCTTCTTCATCACCAAATCGTGATTATTATGGAGGGCATTATGAATCAGATTCAAATTCTCCATCTGTATACAGTTCTCAATCACCAGAAAGAACCTCAACCCCTGAAAACCCTCTTATTCCTAAACCCACATCTAACCCTAACCCAGCCCCTCGTGGTCATCGTGTAAAGGTTCTTGCCAGAAAATCAGTGGCTTCTAGGTCCCGTGCAATATTCTTGGAGGCAATTCTGCAGGCTGAAAAGGATAATAATTCTGAATCATCAAGTGAATCTTTTAAATATGCCAACGAGGATGAAGCACCTAGTTCATCTATCTGAACAAGGTAATCTTGATTCATTTTTTGAGTCTGTTAAAGCTGAGAACAGGTTTGTTCTGGTTGGGTCGGTAGTTGATGTTGAAGTGCCTAGTAGGCAAAGAAAATTGGAAAAAGGTAAAGTTCTTGAGAGAGAGGGATTTGGGGAGGATGGTACTATATTGACTATTTGTGGTCCCATTCCTGAGAAGGTTGGAGAAGATGTCACAGAGTTAGGGGGAAGTGTAGTCAAGGAAGCAGCGGCAGGTCTAACAAGCTTGATGAAATGAGCAGATGAACCTGTTTCATCTGGGGACGAGACGTTGGCTGACAGGCTAAGGAAACTGGGGGAGTCCTACAACCCCAAGAAAAGGAGGACTCAGAAGTACAAGAAGGCTACTAACCCAGTTCCTTCTAAGAAGAGGAAAGCTTTTGTAGTTGCCGATGCTCATGTTCCTAAGGTGCGTGCTACACGTAGTGCTGTGAGAGAGGAAGAATAAATGTTTGAGAAGGCTCTACTAGAGAGCAAGAAAAAGAGAGCTGCAAAGGGAAAGGCTAAAGTAGGAGAGACTGTAGAGACTGTTGTGGTTGAAGAGGATACGATGGACCTGGTCCATCATGAGGAGCAGACTGCTTCTGTTGTTGTTGAGGCACCAAAATCAAAAAGGGCTAAGGCTTCTTCAAAGAAGTCAGCTACAGTGTCTGCCACACCCACAAGAACTGTTAAAAGGACCTGGTCCAAGGCAATAAAAGTAAAGGTCGTTGAGAAAGATGATGATAAAGAGTGGAGTGGAGAAGATGAGGGGGAAGTTGGTGAGGTGACTGACAGAATCACCTTTTTGGCAAAAGAACAATTCTGAAGGGAAAGTTGTTGAAGGATCTCGAGGAACCTGGGATGAGATACCTGTTGGACACACTGGATGTTCAGGGCATGGTCCTTCACATTGAAGGAAGGTTGGCTAGAGCTGAACTGGTGGAGTTCATGGGTAATGCAGTGGTCAAGGACGGCAGGCTCACTACCACAGTCAAAGGAATTCATGTCTTCTTTGATGCTAAAGAACTGGGAGAAATTCTGCACATTCCTGCTGAGGTCTATGAAGATTACACTAGGCAAAGATGGCCTAGTTTGGATGGGATAGCCTCAGCAATCAATATTACCAGATTCTTCAGTGACAATGAAAGGGAAATTGAACCCAGCCCAGTCTACAAAAGTGAAATGAAGCCAGAACACAAGTTTCTTTTCGAATTTATCATCAAGTTCTTGCTGCCAAGACAAGAACGAAGGCACATAGCCAACTATATGGATCTGAACTAGATGGAGTGTTTGTATAGGGGAAAGCAGATCAATTGGCCAGCCTTCATCATCCAACTCTTTGACAGAGTTGTGAACAGAACAAAAGCACATGCAATTCAATATGGCTTTATTCTGACAGCTGTGCTTGCTCATTTTGATATTCCTGTGAAAAAGGCTGAGATGGCTACTGCCAAGGACTATTTTGGGAAGGATACTTTGCTGACTTGCGATTATACTGTCAATGTTCCTGCAGATGAATCAGGTGCATCTAGGAAGCAGCCTGTCAACAGCAAAGTCAGAACTCGTGTGCGGGAAAGCGAGATCAAGGATATGGAAATCCTTCGTTTGAAATCTCGTTTGATTGCGGTTGAAGCTAAGCGGGATGCTCTCAGGGATGAATTAGCAAAAGAGAAGGAAAAGAACGAGGGTGTTCTTAACCAGATGCTTTCTCTTCTACAAACCAAGACCACAACCTCCTCTGCACCTTCACATCCTTAGGCTGTTCAGAGCTACCAAAACCCTTCTTGGACCAGTTGTTCTGTTTCTGTTGTTTTTATTATGTTTTTCTCATGGTTATGGTTGTTTTTGTTTTTTTTTTTGTAAGGTGTGTGATGTTCGTTCCTAATCAATGAATTTTTGCTATTTTATTATTGACTTGTCTCAATTTCTTAGATAGCTTACATTTATTGGTTTCTTATGATGATTAATCATGTTTGCACTTGTAGTTGCCTCAATGGCCATGAGTAATTGTTAACAACACTGGTAAGTTTATCATTTTGCAAAATTTTCGATGATTCCAAAAGGGGGAAGACATGTGATTTTATATTTCAAGTGATATTTATAACCTAATGAACCTGGTTTCTCTATGATAAATGCTTAAAAAACATACAAAGTGTTTGAAGTGTATACAGGGAGAAGCACAGAGTTTGTCATCATCAAAAAGGGGGAATTTTTTTACCCAAGTCACTGCATAGTTTTGAAGATTGACAAATGTCTGACCAGTTGAACCACGTCCATCAGAGCACACATAATTGACCTAACGTGTTGGCACATGAACCGTATATGCGTAGGAGATGAATGTGATTGTGAAGTATCAATGAACAAAGAGAGTGTCTCCTAATGCGAAAAGGTTGCAAATTAATAAGAGAATAGAATTTGAATTCAGCAAGGACAGCAACGAAGGAAGGAAGTTGAGTTTAATATGAACTCTTTCTCCCAGGAAGAGTTGTACCAGAACTGAACGGCAAACTCAACAACTGACTCTATAAACAATTGAAGTATTCTTGCTTGAATTACCAACGCACAGAAGTAGAATTTTATCAAGAATTGAAATCAAAATTCCCAGAGATTTTGCAAGCAGAATTATTGTGCGATACAAAGGCTACAGACAAGCTAGAAGAACCAGTTCCATCTGTTTGTCATTGAGTCTAGTTGGTTGTAGTAGGCGATTTAATATTGTATCTTTTCAGCTTTCATAGAAGCAATTGTAATAGGTACACATTGTTCAAGTTAGAGTTAACTTGAAGTTTGTAGAAATTAGCTAGANAAAAATCTATGTGTTTTTACTTTACTACTTTTATTATTCCGCAACAGTAGAAGTTGGAACACCAAGAAGAACCAGGTTCTTCTAGAGAGACAGCACTCGAAAATTGGGTACCACACAAATTAACCTATCTTCTTGTGTGGTATTGACGTCTAAAACATCAGAAAGACTGCTTGTGGGTGAAATGGATTCATTCATACTATACCAAGAGAGGTATAGTATGGGACACTAAGACTACTCAAGCCTCATGGATTGTACATAAGATCATCAAAGCAAAGGAATTATATGAACAGATAGGACTGATTAAGGAAGATGTGGCAACTATGAGTAAATAGTCAATAACAATATATGGACTCAGTCGAGGGGAATTCCAGAAAGTTCCATGGAGAAGGCTGGTATGCAACTGTCACGACCCAAAATCCCACTTCAGGCGTCGTGATGGCTATTAGTCTCTAAGACTAGGTAAGCCGATTACAATTGCATTTCAAGCCTTTTTTTTCAAAACTTACAGCGGAACAAATATGAATATAGAACCTTCCTAAGACTGGTCGTACTGAGTCACGAACTCTAACTAAACACATAGAATGATCACGAGGACCAAAAATACAATATTGTTTGATTAAAAATTAACAGTACAATGAAATGAAAAGACTCCAAGGGACTGCAACGACCAAGCAGCTCTGCCTTGAAACCTTATGATCCCACTCTAATTCTGTCCGAGTCCGATATCTCCAATACGTGGCTCTGCACAAAAATGTGCAGAAGTGTAGTATGAGTACACCACGGTCGGTACCCAGTAAGTATCAAGACTAACCACAGTGGAGTAGAGACGAGGTACATGTTTAACCAAAGAATTAGACCCTTTGATTAAAGCTTATTTTTTAAGATGAATATGGGTTACTGATAATCAAGGTAATGGAGAAAAATGAATAATAGACAATATTGCAGAAATATAGAAAATCGAAGTTGATTGTATTCGAGAATCAGATGCCTTTACAAGTTGTATTCCCCTCCCTTATATAGGAGATTCTTATAACGTACGACTCTTGCTATGGTTACTCATTAATGATTAATTATGACATTAATGAGGCGTTACAAAGGATAACGGTAATTGGGGTTCGGTTACATAACGTTCGAGTAATCAATTGTGGGTCCTTGAATCTGCCCGTAGCTTTGTCTAGATTCATTCTGACCGTGCCTCTCTCCCGTTTTGATCAAGTTGAGTTTCCCGTGGCTGATAAGTTCGTGGGTTTACTGAACCGTGCCTCTTTGTACCGTACCTCTTCAAATAATCACATCCAACTGTCGCGTTTTCCTGTGTCCATGTGACTGGTTGAGTTGTCAAAAGCTAGCTTACGTGTGAAACTCTTTTCTACCAATACAGATAGTCCCCCCACTTACCATATATTTAACGATTGATATTTGGTAAGTGGATATTCATTTATGTTGGGAATATTATGCCGCTACTTTTTTTTGAATCATTGTATTCTTCTCTGCACCATAGGCGTCGTTTGTCACTTCCATTTAATGCTCATACCACGTGTCCTTTTCGGATTGGTTCTGCATTTACTCGGCACCTTTTAGGGCTTTTTGCGGCTGTGCCAGTCCCGAAGTGACATCTTCAATTATGACTTTTCATCATTATTTTCCTTTTTCTTCATGTTTGACGGTTGTCTTCAAGTATAAATACATGTTTTCTTTTCTTTGCTTCCACGAAACACTTTTCTAACTTTGTTTTGTAAAGAAATTTCTTCTTTGCCTTTGTAAACATCAAACCAACCTCAAAGAGTAATAGATATTGAAAGTTTAGCGCCATCTTCTGCTCCGACTAGGAGTCGGAGGGGTGGTAGACTTAGAAGTCTAGGATCCACTCCTTCGAGGGGCTCCTCTTCTTCTCAGATAGTTCCTCCTCCTTCCACTAGATCTCCAGTTTCTCCGAGATTTAGGGTTTCTCGATCTTTGTCTAGAGGTAGAGGCGAACGCCTTCGTGAACCTGGAGTCGATGAAATTGTCCCTGCTGAGTTTGTTTTTGCTAGAGATAGTCAAGTTCTTGTAGATCAATCTTCTTCTCTTGATAGTGTCGAAGATATCCAACCCTTATATTTGAGGGTCAGATTTTCCTTGTTCAGAGGGAGTGCTTTTGGAGTCTGACTTTCCTGTCTATATTCTGAATAGTAATCAAAGAATAACGTCTTACAAGATGGGATATTCTTTTGTTTATACGTATCCTTTCACTTTAGGGTTTAGACCCCCCATTGACCCAGTTATAATTGAGTTTTGCTATTTTTTCAATATCTACTTAGACCAAGTTGGCCCGCTTGTGTGGCGAGTTGTCGCATGTATTAGGAGTTTGGCTTCTTTAGCATCGGTTCCTTTTACCTTCAACCATCTTATTCACCTCTACTCTCCTACCTTATTTCGTGAAGGGGTTTTTACTCTGACTGCTAGAAGCAAAAGAGTGCTGGTAACCCCTGGAGA
>ML368082.1:12443-112981 GCA_005239525.1 Nicotiana knightiana | reverse complement strand
GATTTAACATTATATTACTTGCTACGATCACGTATACTTGCGTGGGCGTTTACAACCAACAAGAACCCTTCTGGAATATGCAAACTATCATGGAAGAACATGACTAGTGTAAACATTTTGACAAAGACGGCAGAAGAGTTTGGTTGTTCAAATGCCCCTTTACAGGACACTGCCCATGGGATCTCACTTACGACTACCAAGACTGTTTGAAAGATCTGATTGGAGAATATGATGAACACCACCTGCGTCATTGGGAAAGATTTAGCATCAACGAGACCAAATCAAAATCTAAGAAAATGGAAAAATTACTGAAAAGCAATTTCGAGCCAAATATGAAAATAAAGATCCTTCAATTGACTCATAAAGTCGTCCAGGTAAAGATGAATTTTTTGTCAGTTACAAACCTCAAGAATGGGCAAAATTACCAGAAAAATTCACTCCAAGCTGCAAAGATAGTGAAATCACACCGAAACCCAAAACACCATTAGCTCGTAACCTAGAATCCAAAAAGCCACCTGAACCTAAAACTCCATCGACCCAAAAAGTCACACAACCACAAATATTCATGTTGAGCCCTTCAAATTTCAGTCATACCCAAGATTTTCCTTCACTTCAACCTTTTGAAAAAGAGGGTATCATCCATGCTCCAAAAATTCCCAAGAAAAACATAGTACTACCTACTGGAGAGAAACCCCCAACAAGTGACATCGAAGCAACAATGAACTGGCAATCAAAAAATTTCATCTATCAAAACAAAGTGCTCAACAATATTGACAACACCATAAAAAAATGTGGCCCATACAGAAAACAAGATGATGAGCAAAGTGGAAATAATTAAGAAAAAGATGGAGCAAACGTCGTCTCACCATGCAGGACTAATCAAAACGTTAGAGCTAAGATTGAGAAATTTACAATATGAGTTTTGTCTGCCAGGAACTTCACTTTTCCAGTTTTTCCAACAACAACAAAAGGAGACGATTGCAATCAAGGAACAAATTCAACTTTTGAGAAATTACCGCTTTGAGTCACAAAAAATCTCACTTCTACCCCATGTCAACACAAGCATATTCCCCACCAAAATTGAACTACACCTTTTCTACCTTTCCTACTACCTCACATAATCCTATCTCCTTCACCCAACCCTTAAAAGAAGAACCTGTATTCGATATTGTAAAAATAGTTTGGGAAAGAAAAGATGCTCTTGCATCCCAGAAACAAACCAAGAAAAGGCGAGATTAAGGAGAAAGTTCAAAAGGGTCCAACCCCGAAAATCTGATGATTTCTGATTAGAAGACTCTGGACCTCTATGTCTCCCAGCCAAGAAATATGTCAGAAGGAGATATCATTTGGTCAGAATCTCCAAATTCATCAGACGATGATACAGTGGAAGATAGCTCTTAATCAAGCAATGAATTCACAACAAACTCTTCCGAAGAAGACGATCCCCCAATATTTGTGAGCCAAACAAGAGACCGAGAAATATCTGAAGTAGAGGAGGACCAAGAAGGCATGACAGATGAACCAATCCCAAAAAGAAGACGTGAACCCATGGCGTCAAAATCTGTTGGAACTGGCTTCCACACTTTCACCTTAGATGACGTCAAGGTTTAAAATGACCTCAAAGGATCCAAGACTTTTATACTTGGATGGTGACTCAAAATTTAATAGAACGAGAAAAGTATATCATCCTGTTCTTTCTTAGTTTCTCTAACATTTTAACTGTTCGTTGTTCAAAACTTTCGATAATTTCTGTTGCTTCTTCAACAACATAGTTAAAATCTACTTTCGATACTATTATGTCTCATTTTCTATTCGTTCTCACATTTAAAGCTTCCGGAAAGCAAGTGAAGCAGCAATACAAATTTTAGAATTAAGTCTTCAAACTTCTTGAATCAAGTTCTTTCATTCTAACGTATCTTTTTATCTTATATTTGTTATTTTTATTTCATAGTTATTTAAAAAGAAGAGTTAAAATTTTAATACAACCCCAAAAAGAGCTCTTGATAAAACTTAGCAAACAACATAAAAACTGAATTAGAAAATATAGGGGAGTGGTTTTTAGATGAATAAGTCACTAACTAGCTAGATGATATTAAAATCTAAGAAGAAGATTAAATGGATTGTAAATATAAAATCAAATGAAAAAGAATTATTTGAAGAAATCATTATATAAAATAATTAATAACTTTGCATCTCAAAGTTAAAAAAATAGATATTAAATAAAAATATCTATTAAAATTTTATTTAAGGGCCTCCAAATAAATTTTGGCTTTAGGCCCATTGTTGCGGAGCCGACTCTGGGTCAACTTTGTATAATTTACATAGTCAATAGGCAGATCTTGAATCTCTATCCTTTCTTTATTTTAGCACAATCATCGTGTGTCCTTTGACTGCTGACCACTAGGCAAAGTGCTCTAAGCAAATTTTATCTTCTTCTCCACTATACATAATTACATATAAGGTTCTGTGTTAATCGCAAATGGGACTTTGGAATTTGTTAGGAGTGTCAAATGAGATAATGTGGAAACATGTGGGTTTGAGAGTCAATAAATTCTTTTAATTTTGAGATGAATTCGAAATAAATTTTTTAAGTTCCTTGAAATAAAATTTACATATTTGAAATTACATAAAATGTTATAAGTGATAATAGTTAATAATTTAAAAATATTTATAAGATATGTGAAAAAATTGCAGTAAAAAATTTAATTGATTCTAAAAATTTGAATGGTGCCACTGCCACGTAAACTAACGTGTATGGAGTATATTTTTATGGGTTAAATTTGATATTGCTAGAATTTATTTGACAATTATTGCAAAGGAACTTGCTGTTCTGTTTCCCTCCGTTGGGTTAATTTTTCTATATAAGATCGTGGAGTTAATTAAGAGAATAAATAAGTCTTTATAAGAATTTTTTAATAATGAATAGTCTTAGTCTATTGTGTTCGACGGTCCATTACATTCTTGGTCATAGAATGACTAACACTTTTGGCCTCTCTGTGGCAACCCCACATATGATAGTGCGTTTGATTTGCGTTCTTGAGAAAAGTGGTAAATAGAATGTGCAAATTACAATTTGTAAACGAAGCGCTAATACAATATTATACAAGCTTTTTACAGATGAATACATGATTTAAAGCGCGCATCAATGGCTGTAAGCAATTCAAGAAGAAAATAAAAGGAAAGACGAGTATATAATGTGAAAGTAAAACTCGACTAGATAGATATATTACGTAGACAATCTAACACGTCTAATTTATGGTCGAGGTGTCAACAAACTATAACTCCTAGTACAACTTAACATCGACCGTGCAGTTGATTCAGAGTGCCAGAAAATTCTCCATATATTCTGTCTTAGTATCTTGAGAAAATTCCGTTGCAGTTCTTGATTCAAATGCACTAATCTTCCCACTTGAAACTTCATTTGAACCGGAATTCGAATTGCTGGAATTAGTGTAACTATCTGAGCTCAAACTTGGAGGACGTAGTAGTAATCTATCTACTGAAGCAGAGGCTGTGACAATTTCAGACGGAAAATTGAGGAGTGCCTTAGCACCACGCATTCTAAAGGCTGCTCTATCATAAGCTAACGCAGCTTCTTCTGCTGTCTCGAACGTGCCTAGCCATACTCTAGCACCATGTCTAGCCGAATCACGAATTTCGGCAGCGTATTTTCCCCATGGTCTCCGTCTTACGCCTCTGTACTTCTTCCCTATGATCTGTGATGGACGAAGGATATTTTTGGGAATAAGCTGGTTTCTTTGGGGTAAATATGGGATGGTAAGGGCATTAGCTTCATTGAGGACCTCATATAGTACCATCTCTTGTGAGTCATTCTCATTAAGAGGCAGATCACTTTGGGGAGCTGAAACCATAGCTAAGAGATATAAGGTTATGGCTTTTGAAAAATGTTTCTGAAGTTTGGATTATGAGGTTGAGATCAGGTATTTAACTTGAGGAATACTAGAAAAGTTGTGGGGTCTGTTGAATTTTCTTTCGTGGAGAAAGAGGAAGATATGAGGAAACAAGAGAAAATTTTGTGCATGTCTTTTTCAATAGTTGGTGCGTTCGTGGGAATGTGGACACTCTTTACCCCCTTTTTTTCCTTGATATTACAAGTCTAGATAACTATTGGCATCTACAATGACATATACTTGAGGAAGAGGAATTATCAGACTATAAATTTCCACATAATTGATGCCTCTGTTTCGAAGATGCGCACTTGACCTTTCAAGACTAATTTTTTTCGAGGTTGAGAGGAAAAAAAATTGTCATATATAAAAACATGATACAAGTAAAACAAATTTCCTTCTGGAAGAATAGAAGATATTATGCTGGAACTCCAGTATATTATGATGGAGTTTTAGTATCCAACTCCAATATATTATGCTTAAAATTCACTTATAAAAAATTCGAACTCCAATATATTATGTTAGAATATGTTTTAGATTTTGAACAATATTTTTATTCAAATATATTTTTATATGAAAAGTGACTAAATTTTAATTACTTTTAAAATTGTGATTATTTTTCGATTACCATTCGTAAATATGAGTATTTTTTAATTCCATCCGGTAGATGACTCATGTTTGGAGTTCAAGAGACCAAAAGTTGATGTGACTTCACTGGATTCGTCAGGGTTTCCTTGGTCTTTTCGGTGGGCCAATAGTAGGATAATCTCCAAACCATTTGGTTTTGGCACATGACATTAATAAAAGACTAGAATTTAATAAACAAGGTTCATGAATGATCAAGGAGAGAAAAGTAAGCCAGTAAGGTACCAATTTTGACCACTCCTTGCTTAGCCATCTTGTCGTATGGACAGGGTTTAGCTATTCTATATGTAATGGTAATTATTAATTTGGATGAAGAACATTCTTATTATCACGTGGTTTGAACAATAATTCTAGAAATTGACATTCAAATGACCACTTTTCATTAGTTGGAATGACGTGTATTCGATTTTGACATTTTATAGGACAATAATTTTACGAATACAATAGCCAACTAATTACGAAAATCCCAAAGTAAAGTCGAATTAGCCCGACTTTATTCAATTCACAATTGCAAGTAGTTGAGACCAATTCGTGAAGTACATATCATCAGGAAATACTATAGTTGGAGTTTCTGTATATAGCAATCTGCTATGGACTCAAATCAGAAAATGGGCTTGGAGTATCAAGAAGTTGGCCTTGGGCCTGAGTATAATCGTGGGATCTTTACACAAATATCCGGCTATATTACTTGTTTATTTTTTCTAGTCATATACATTGATTATATACGTATTGGAAAGAGCAAGATTTAGAGAGTTATAATACTGTAAGTAAGGCAAACACTACATTATACTTTTATCTGCTTTTCTATCTTTCAAAGAATAACATGATCGATCGACTTATAGGAAAGAATTACAATTGGATCATAATGGAACAAAATTGAAACTACCTTTTTAATCCATCGAGTTTTGAATAGCCTCTACCTTAGAAACAAATGTAAAATGTGCTAAAATCTCTGGGAGGTTGAATCATCTCTACTCTCCAAGTCATTTTGACTAGATTCCCCTTCAAGAATCCAAAAAAAGAAAAAACAATAACACGTAATTAGATATATATATGGCTAAATTATCGGAGGTGTTCATAAGAAAAGAAAAAAAGTACGTAGTAGTTTTTTCAGTAGTAATATTAAAGTTGAACATTTACCAGGTAAATTGTTGTGGTTATAATAGTTAGTGAAATGATGTTGAAAATCTTCAGCTCTTCTGTTACTTCCATCAGCAATGTTTTGTACTGCACAAGGCAAAGGAATGGTTACTTCACAATGTCTTCCACCAGTAGTATCTCTCAACATTGTCTTAGCATTATGAGTCCATTGATCAGCAAAAGAAGCAGAACTACTACTAGTTGACATTATTGCACCACCTCTTCCAGTTTCACTACTAATTGGTCCAGTTCCCTTTCCTCGTACATGTCTACTCACCAATAGATGATCATTACATTCTATTCTTCTTCTTCCTCGAGTAATTCCTTGCCCTAAATCTATATTATTGTTAAATGAACATCTTTGCTGTTGTAATTGAACATGACCATTATAATTAGCCAGATGAGAAACGACTCCTCTTCCGTCTTGTAGCATAATGCTCGGATCTTGAAACCCTTGTCTTTGTTCAACTGGATTATTATAATGGCTAGGAAAAACCCCATGTCCTTGTAAAAGTGTAGTATAATTAGGGGAAATCGAGTTCAACAAATAATCTTCCTGATCACTAAGCGTGGAAATTGAAACACTGTTTTCCCTTCGTGCCACCATCTGATCCAAACTGTACCTTATTTCTGGAAATTGCACAATTTGCAGCTCTTTATTCCTTTTTTCCTCCATAAGCTCTTTAAGCTGTTGCTCCAACTTCTTGTATTCCCCTAACGGCCCGTGAACTGGATCTTCCTGCCATCAGAAGCACAACAATATAGTGTTAAGCGTGTAGGTTAAACTTAATCAGAATAATGCAACCTGCTATATTCAATGGATAAAATAAACTCACTATATTTTCGATACCGGCCTAACATAAATTTATACATGAAAACCACTAAGATTTTAACAGAGGTCATAATCTCAAAAGTTCAGGCGCAATAAAACATTAAAGATTGAATCGTCAAGTTTAAATTCTTGAAAAATAGATATATATGTAAAAGATTTTGTAAGTATGGTAATTAATTAAGTTTAAACTCATATTTTCAAGAAATTGAGAACCATAAACTCATTTAATTTAAATTTATGAGTGGGTCTCTACCTGCCATAATCTTGCTTCCCAGAAGAAGGAATTGATAGCTTCATCCTGTTCAGCAACATCATCTAAGGTTTTGATCTTCTTTGTTACATTGGAAATACCAAAAACCTTGTGAACCCCAAGAAATTCATCCATCTTGGTTGCTGGAAAGTGTCGCCACATAACGCACTCTCCTTCTATACACTTCTTTCTTTGATGCTTACATGAAGCACATGCAGGACGATTACTACCTGCAGTTTCGTGTGATTCTGCAACATCAACTGCTGCTGCGCCTGCTTCTGCATTATTGTTTTTGTTATCTGACATTCTTGATTCACCAGCAAGGCAAAGAATTGAACAGAGAAGAAAATTGTTGTCAAAAAGATCTGGAAAATTGTTGATTCACCTGCTTCTTCTACTGTTGCATTAAGTGTGCATGGCTTTCTGGGTATGTTATTAAAATTAGATGCGAGATGAAGAAGGTTGATTCCTTTCTGCGGAGAGAAGAAAGCGGAGGCGAAATAGTACAAATAGGGTTCTGATAGCGGTTATATAGCTTTCTTGAAAGGGCTTCCAGCGTATATATGGATTCATGGTATGTAACTTTATACAATCAATATTTATAGTAATTTATACATAATTACCTTATAAACGACGTAATTATTTAAATTAACTTAAACAAAGAAACTCTCTTTTTCCATAGTTTGGTTACATATTTATTTCCAAATACCGGCTACAATTTGGTAATGCTGTAACTAAATGTAAAATTACGAGTTCGTCCTAATTTTCTAATTGTTAAAAGGCATTGATAGACAAATGGGTCCCTGAGACCTTTTTACTTCTTTTTCTAGGACTAGAATGCCTCCAAAAGGTTAAGATTCAATTAGAACTATGCATACACACGAATTTGTATTTTAGAGATAGATGGAGATGAGACAAGAGACTGATAGTTTAGTTAGACTATAATTTCTAAGTTAAATCAAGCACGAATTTACATCTCAGTTTTTAGGGCCTTTTCTCGACATTTTTTATTATTTAATTTGTATCTATATTACATTGAGAAATCAGGAAAAGGAAAGCCGGACGATAAATATTGAAAAAGAATTAAATAAACAAATAACATCAACCCACTAATAATCCCACTAGTGGGGTCTGGGAAGGGTAGTGTGTACGCAGACTTTACCCCTATCTCGGAGGGGTAGAGACACTGTTTCCTGGTGACCCTCGGCCCAGTGACAAAAGATCTGTAACAACAAGAGAAACCAGACAAATGACATCAGCACCGTAAGAGACAACATATAAGTGGAAGAACAATAATTATGCTAATAATAAAATTTAGAAAAATAAAAACTGAAAATAAAAACAGTGTGGTGAATAAAAACTGCTAGCAATCCTAAACAAAACACAATCAGACTAGCTGGAACAACGAGGAAAAACGCTCAACTACCCCCTAACCCACAACCCTAATGTTCGACCTCTACACCTCCCTATCCAGGATCATGTCCTCGGAAATCTGAAGTTGCACCATGTCCTGCCTGATCACCTCGCCTCAATACTTCTTAGGCCGCCCTCTACCTTATCTCGTGCATGTCAAAGCCAACCATTCACACCTCCTAACCGGGGCTTCTAGGCTCCTCCTCCGTACGTGCCCGAACCATCTAAGCCTCGCTTCCCGCATCTTGTCGTCCATGGAAGCCATGCCCACCCTTTCCTGAATATCTTCATTTATAATCTTATCCAGCCTAGTGTGCCTGTACATCCATCTCAACATCCTCATTTCGGCTACATTCATCTTCTGGATATGAGAATTCTTGACTGGCCAACACTCAGCCCCATGGCCGGTCTAACCACCGCTCTATAGAACTTACCTTTAAGTTTCAGTGGTACCTTCTTGTCACACAGGACTCCAGACGCTAACCTCTATTTCATCCACCTCACCCCGATACGGTGCGTAACATCCCCGTCGATCTCCCTGGATAATTGACCCGAGGTACTTGAAATTATCTCTCTTAGGGATAACTTGCGAGTAAGGCGCCACCTACACGTCCGCTTCCCCCGACACACCAGTGGACTTACACTCCAAATATTCTGTCTTGGTCCTACTCAACTTGAAACCTTTAGCCTCCAGGGCCTGCCTCCATACCTCCAATTTCCCAGTGACGCCACCTCTCGTCTCATTAATCAGAACTATATCATTAGCGAACAACATACACAATGGAACCTACCTTTGAATATGGTATATCGGTGTATCCATCACTAGGGCAAAAAAGAACAGGCTGAGCGTAGATCCTTGGTGTAACCCACTAACCACCGAAAAAGGCTCTGAGTCACCTCCCATAGTCCTAACCCGAGTCTTAGCTCTATCATACAAATCCTTTATCGCCCTAATATGAGCAACCCACACACCTTTCATCTCTAGGCATCTTCAAAGAACGTCCGAGGGACCTTGTCATACGCCTTCTCTAGATCAATAAATACCATGTGCAAATCTCTCTTCCTATCTCTGTAATGTTCAACCAACCTCCTGATAAGATGGATAGCTTCCGTAGTAGAACGACCCGGCATGAACCCAAACTGGTTTTCTGATATAGACACCACCCTCCTTACCATCCCTTCCACTACCATCTCCCAAGCTTTCATGGTATGACTTACTAACTTAATACCCCTATAGTTGTTATATTTATGGATATCCCCTTTATTCTTGTATAGCGGGATCATCGTACTCCACCTCCATGCATCTGGTATCCTCTTCATCCTGAAAATAACATCAGACAGCTCAGTCAGCCACTCCAAGTCTGCTCTACCCACATACATCCAAAATTCTACTGGAATCTCGTATGGTCCAGTCGCTTTTCCCGACTCATCTTACGCATTACTCCCACGACCTCCTCCACCTCAATACGCACACAATACCTAAAGTTTTGATGACTTTCGAAGTATCCCAATTCACCTAACACAATGTTTATGTCTCCCTCTTCATTCAGAAGTCTATGGAAGTACGACAACCATCTCTGCTTAATCTGGGCCTCTTCCATCAATACACAACCTTCCTCGTCTTTGATGCACCTCACTTGATCCAGATCACGAGCCTTCCTCTCTCTCGCTTTGGCCAGCCGAAATAACTTCTTGTCCCCACCTTTACCCCCCGGTTCCTCATACAGCCTCCCAAAAGCAGCAGTTTTAGCCTCTGTGACCGCTACTTTCGCCTCCCTCCTAGCTTCCTTATATCTTCTCCGTTCGCTCTCCTTTGCTCCTCGTGGTGCTCTCCACTAACTTTATGTAAGTCATTTTCTTTGCCTCCACTTTACTCTGGACCACGTCATTCCACCACCAGTCGCCTCGATGCCCGTCTGAGTTTCCTTTCGAGACCCCTAACACCTCTCTCGCCACCTCCCTTATATAGTCCATCGTCACCGACCATATAACGCTAGCATCCCTACCACTCTTCCAGGCTCCCATATCCACCAACCTCTCCTCCAACTCCAGTGCAATATCCTTAGTCAAGGCTCTTCACCTGATCCTCTGTTGATCCCGTACAAACCTCTTTTTCCTTTTTATCAAGATACCAACGTCCATCACTAAGAGTTTATGCTGTGTTGCGAGGTTCTCACTCGGGATCACCTTACATTCTTCGCACAACCCCTTATCACACCTCATGAGGAGAAGATAATCAGTCTGAGTCTTAGCCACCATACTCCGGAAAGTAATCAAATTCTCTTCCCTCTTCGGAAAAGTAGAGTTCACGATTACCAACTCAAAAGCTGTAGCAAAATCCAACAGTGAAGTGCCTCCTTCGTTCCTAACCCAAAAGCCGAAGCCGCCGTACACCTCACCATAGCCACCAACAGACAACCCAATATGCCCATTGAGATCCCCTCCTATAAATAACTTCTACCAACTCATCCAACACCTCCCAAAAGTGCCTTTTAACTTCCTCGTCCAAGCCCATTTGCGGCGTGTAAGCGCTAATGACATTCAGAGAGCTCCCTTCAACTACTAAATTAATCGACATACATCTTTCACTCACCCGCCTAACCTCTAACACTGACTCTCTAAGCTCCCTATCCACCAAAATACCAACTCCGTTCTTGCCCTTCACGCTTCTGGAGTACCACAACTTATACCCGTCGACATTCCTCGCCTTCGATCCTACCCACCTATTCTCCTTAACACAAGCTATATTGACCTTCCTTTTCTGGAGAATCTTCACCAACTCTATAGACTTACCCATCAATGTCCCTATATTCCACGATCCAATTCTCAACCTATTGGCACCCTTGTTCCCCTTACCCCCTCTAGGGCCCATCCACCCCCTGACCCTTGACCTAACCCCTGCCCCGCCACCCGTCCTTCCCGAGGACATGACCCTACATTGCCATTACAAACCACATCCGTTATACCTACAGAAGTCTATGAAAACAAATGGGGATATAGGACCAGTACTAAATTGACTTGGCTAATTATGTGCTACTACAACACAAATCAACTAACCCAGGAGAGAGAGAAAAATAGGAGGCAGGAGGTACCGATTCCCGCAAATATAACCTGGACTTTCGACTTGGTATACTCCCGATGCTGTGGAATATGCTGTGGAAACCGATGATCTTCCCTTGTTCCTGCCAACCGATCTGCTTTGCTGCTTTTGTGCGTGGTCTCCCTCCCTCCACCAAACAGCCACAAAATGGTACCTGCATCACTCACAATGCACCACGGGACCAAGAAAAATAGATGATGGTAGGGTTGTCACCTTCACCAGAGGTGGTACATGGATCTGGTGGTGCCCAATTGAACTCGCTGGACCAGGATGATGTCGCCGGAGAACAGCGACAGAGCAAAGAAACAACGGGAAGAGAAAGGTATAATGAACAGAAGACAGAAGGTACGACACCGACGTGGATGGTCGTTGTCTGCTCGTCGTTCACCGAAAACCTGCTGTTAGGTTGAGAAGGGGGGAGAAGAGGAAAGGGAAGAAGGGGGGGGAGGGTGGAGAGTGAGAATAGAGGGAGAGATGAGAGAGGGGGTGTGGGACGTAGGGGGGGGGGGGGCTTACCTGAACTTCCCGTCATGCTGGAGCCGGCACTGGACATAACGGTCGAAAATAGTGTCGAAGAGAGAGAAAGCAGTATAGGCTCATAAGAGTGAAGAGAGTGTCAAACTCCCTTGTTTTTCACTAGGATATGAACGTTTAAAACATTGAAAAACAAATTAATTGGAATTAATTGAAAAAGAATTAAATGACGATGATAAAAGTTGTTGAACACTTTTACAATTAATTGGAATTTATCCGGAGTACAATTCTACTAAGTGCACAGATAGCCACTTTCAATGATGCTATTCAGATATTAGCCAGTACTTATTTTATCCTAAAAATCTTAACTTCATGACAATCCAGAACAAAATGCCCTGAGAATTTGAACTGAAAAACTGATATTCACGATGCAATGGCTAGTTTTTAAATAGCAGCCCCTTAGAGCGGCTATCTATTGTCATTTCTACCCTGATATCAGTGTATTTCTGAAAATGGGATTCTCTATGACCTTAAATTAAAGGAGGTTTTGACAACATACTCACATAAGAAGCAGAAAAAAGTCCTAGTTATAAATATTAGCATTAGGTAGCCAATAGATGGATATCACAACAATAATGTGTATATCACAATTTTATTTTTCTTCTTTGTGTATATAGAAATGTGTATTAAAATATTATTTTTCTTCTTTTTATATATCTAAAATATAAAATTATATTTTTTAAAGTCATATTTGTCTCTATATCAATGTATATCACAATTATTGTATTATTTGTATATCACATTATATAACACATCGAATATGTGTATACCAAAATGGATATCACAAGTTTATTTTCCTTCTTTATGTATATCAAAAATTAATTTTCCTTTGTATATCAAAATTTATATAAAAAATTAATTTACTCCCATAATTATATTTATTATTTTTATATTTTAGAACTTGCTCTAAACCTATTATATCAAAAATTTATTTTTCTTCTTTGATCAGTAACAAAACTGAAATAAGTTTATTCAGCATGAATTTGACCCTCTTAAGATTATATTGGACGATTTGATTGCGATCTAAATATCATGATATACACACAAATATACAAGATGATATATATAGATGTACACCACTTCACCGATATGGACACAATGACGCATAAGATTATTGATCTCATTTTTTTCTTTCAATTACGCAACTGATACATTGTTAAAATTATTCGCCAAGTGAGAAATACCCAATGATTAGGATTAATCTTTCTATGAATTGATGCAGTTTTTACTCTGGTCCATGGAGATGAAAGAAATAAAATAAGATTATGACAAGAAGATCATTGTGTATTATCATCATTTCTGAAGAAAATAGAATTGCTAAGAAATCAGAAGAAACTCCTACTGCAATTAGGGAAGAAAATAACTTGCACTAAAGAGAGGATAAAACTCTCGGTGATTTCAACCGCGAAAAGCATTGAACTTTTTAAAGAAATTGAAGAAGAAATAGGAAAATATTATATGTTCGATGTTTTTTGATTACTGAGATTAGCTTTCTATCTTTTTCGTTTTTGGGTATCTGGGATTTAGTTTTCTTGAAGAAAGATTGAATCCTTCTTGTTTTTGGTCATCTAGGGTTAAGTTTTCCTTGAAAATGATTGAAGTTTTCCTAGTTAAGCCAGCAAAATCATCATCGTGGTCTTTCATTTCCTCGAATCACCATCGTCGATTTTTCACCAACCACCGTCAAACACCATCAACAACCACAATAATCACTATGTGGTCATATTAATCCAGCAGTAAGAAATTCAATTCTCCACCAGATATATCAGGCTGAAGTTGTTAACAAATTCGCCGTCTTGTATTCCCTGGTTTAATTTCTCAAACTCACATTTCTTGGAGAAAGATTGAGTCTTTCTTGGAAAATTTCGTTTAAACTGAAACGCATAGATAAACTCGATAAGGATTTATATCAACAGTTATTGTTACCTTATTCAAGAAAGATTGAGTCTTTCTTGGAAAACTTTACATTCTTTTTTTGTGGTGTTTAGCTACCGTTGCCTTGTTCCTTCCATCATTTTTCGCCATTTTTTTGATTCATCGCTTTGATTTCTCCGTCAACGGAACATTTTCGCTTCTAGACCTCCATTATAAGTGTTCCCCAAGTGGTGGCTTTAATTGTCGCGACCCACTTTCGTATTAGGCCGTAATGGCGCCCAACACCATTGTTATGCAAGCCAACACTGATTAAACTAAAAATCTCCCGTTTGAGTAACCTACTAAGTGAATAAAAATATTAGCTGGAAATATTTAAAAGAATTTACCAATGTAACAAGATTAAATGAAAACATTAAGTGCAAACCGTAATCATGTAAATAATACCCAAGAAAATCATAAGTCTATTAGCGTGTGTGCCAGGACCTGGTGTCACAAGTATGTGGGAAATCTAGTAGAATATACAAAAGAATACTAGCCTACCGTCCGAAAAGAAATAGAAAGAAAATAAAGCATAAGAGAGACTTCAGCTGCTGCAGAACGGCTCAAGGGGCAGCTCACCGTGAAGTGTCAGGATGGGGATCAACTCTGCGCACCGGGATATTAACCAGATGCACCTGCCTCAGTTCCTGCAGTGAAGTACAGAAGAGTAGCATGAGTGCATAAATAATATGTACCCGTAAGTATCTAGTCTAACCTCTAAGAAGTAATGACGGGGAGTCGACTTCGACACTCACTGGAGCCAAAAACATGATAATATGAGGTTCTAATTAAGTATGGTATACAACAATAAGACTTAGAACAAGAATTAACTGGACTAGAGATCACCATATTTAAGAGCTTAAAACACTTGCTTCCTTTAAAACATATGATCACACAATCAATGAATCCATACAAATTATGAAAGAAACTTCCAATTCTACTTTCACACACAATACCACCGAGGACGTTCGGCCCAATCCAACATAAATATAAATTTTTCACTGCCAAGGGTCGAACGGCATGAACCATAGATGCATCTATTTCCCCGCTCGTGAATCATACATGTGACGCGGTCAAACATAAAGTTAAGAAATTACCCTGCTCACGAATCATACATGCGACGCGGTCACACTAAGATTTCTTAAGATATCATAGTACTCTCTCATTCTTTTCAAAATATGAAGTTCAAATAAAAATATTTAAGATCCCTGAAATTCACCCGGGCCCACGTGCTCGGATTCCGAAAATTTTCGAAGGAAGTTGTTACCCACAACCTAAGGAACATAAATATATGATTTTCACTAAGTTTATTGGTCAATTTTTTGGTAAAATCTCATCTTTTTCAAACCCTAGGTTTTTCATCCAAACTCATAATTTTCACTAATTTTTGCATGTTAATCTACCCATAATCTATGTATTTAACTCATGTTGTGTAGAAATTACTTACCTCAAAGTTCTAGGTGAAAGACCCCTTCCAAAAGGTCCAAAAATCGCCCAACAGTTGAAGTGAAATGAAATAAATGCCCCAAGTCTAAATGAGTTGTGCACAGGTCGCCCCAAGTCTAAATGAGTTGTGCACAGGTCTTCGATGTCGCATTTGCGACAGCTGGTTCACAATTTCGAAGGTCGTAAATGCGACAAAATAATTGCAAATGCGAATTGGGATCCCCCTGTCCAGGCCGCAAATGCGACAAGGGGATCACAAATGCGAACAATGTAGGGCCGCAAATGCGACGATTTCTCTCGCAATTGCGAGCTAGGCCCAGTCCAGGATTCATCGCAAATGTGAAGCCTTTCTCGAAAATGCGAGACACGCAAATATGAACCTATTCTCGCATTTGCGAGACCTGCAACAACTGCCAAGAAAACCAGAAAAACTGGAGTGTTTTCAACTCCTCCCATACGTCCGAAACTCCCCTGAGCCCTCGGAACTCTGCACCAACTACCCACACAAATCTAATAACCTCATACAAACTCGATCGAGCAGTCAAAGCATAAAAATGACTTCAAAACTACGAATCAGACGCCAAAACACATGAATTGACTCTTGAAATTCAAAAACTTCCAAAAAGACTTACATTAGTCTGATTCCTATCAAATCAACTCGGAATGACACCAATTTTATGAGAAAGCCTTAAATGACATTACATAACTATTCCCTATCTCGAAATTCCGTTCGGACCTCGATATCACCAAAACCCGCTCCAAACCAAATTTAAAGAACTTTTAAGGCCTTCAAGAACCAACTTTCACTATTAGGCGCCGAAACGCTCCCGGTTCATCCAAAATCCGATCCGAACACACGCCCAAGTCCGAAATCATCATACAAACCTATTGGAACTGCCAAATCCTGATTCCGAGGTCGTTTACTCCAAATGTTTACTGAAGTCAAACTTGGCCTTTTAAGCCAACCTTATGGAACTAAGTGTTCTGATTTCAACCCGAATCCTTCAAACCCCGAACTAACCATCCCAGCAAGTCATAAAACAGTAACAACATGTACGTGAAGTCATATTTAGGGGAATGGGGTTCTAGAAAGAAAAATGACGGATCGGGTCATTACATTCTCCACCTCTTAAACAAATGTTCATCCTCGAACGGGTCTAGAACCATAACTGGAGTGATGAAAAAGTGTGGATATCTGCTCTGCATGTCCTCCCCGGACTCCCAAGTCGCCTCCTCGACTGGTTGGCCCCTCCACTAGACCTTCACTGTGGAAATCCTCTTGGACCTAAACTGGCGATCTTGTCTATCAACAATAACAAGTGGCTCCTCCTTGTAACCCAAGCTCTCATCGAGCTGAATGGTGCTGAAGTCTAGCACATGTGACAGGTCGCTGTGATATCTTCGGAGCATAGACACATGAAATACCGGATGAACCCCTGATAAGCTGGGAGGTAAAAAGCTCATAAGCGACCTTCCCAACTCGCCTCAGCACCTCGAATGGGCCTATAAACCTGGGGCTCAACTTGCCCTTCTTCCCGAATCTCATAATACCCTTCATCGGCGAGACCTTCAAAAGAACCTTCTCACCTACCATAAATGACACATCACGCGCCTTCTGATCCGCATAACTCTTTTGTCTGGATTGTGCTATGCGGAGCCGCTCCTGGATCAACTTTACCTCTTTTCAAGGCATCTTTCACCAAATCTGTACCATATAACTTAGCCTCGCCAGGATCAAACTACCCGATGGGAAAACGACACCGCCGACCATATAAAACCTCAAATGGAGCCATCTCAATGCTGGATTGATAGATGTTGTTGTAAGAAAACTTCGCCAAAGGCAAGAACTGATCCCGCTATCCCCCAAAGTCAATCACACATGCTCTGAGCATCTCCTCTAAGATATGAACTATCTGCTCTGACTGCCCGTCGGTCTGAGGATGAAACATAATGTTGAGCTCTACACGGGTACCCAATTCACTCTGTACATCCCTCTATAAATACGAAGTGAACTTAGGGCCTCTATTTGATATGATGGAAATAGGCACACCGTGTAATTGGACTATTTACCGAATATAAATCTGGGCCAACCTCTCTGAAGTATAAGTAGTAGAAACTGGAATGAAGTGTGTCGACTTGGTCAACCTGTCAACAATGACCCAAACTGCATCGAACTTCCTCAAAGCCTGCGGCAATCCTACTACAAAGTCCTTAGTGATGCGCTCCCACTTCCACTCGGGTATAGCCATCTACTGGAGTAGTCCACCTGGCCTCTAGTGCTCATACTTGACATGCTGGCAATTTAGACACCTAGATACATACTCCACTATGTCTTTCTTCATCTGCCGCCACCAATAATGCTGTCTAAGGTCACGATACATCTTCGTAGCACCTGGATGAATAGAATATCGAGAACTGTGTGCCTCCTCTAGAATCCTTTCCCTCAAGCCATTGACATTAGGAACACATAAGCGACCATGGAGTACCATCCTCGCCAATAGAAACCTCCTTGGAACTACCCTATAGTACCGTCTCTCTAAGAACTGCCAAGTGCGGATCATTAAACTGTCGAGCCTTGAACTGTCCCAATAGTGAAGACTGGGCTACAACACATGCAAGAACTCGACTGGGCTCTGAAATATCCAACCTCACAAGTTTGTTAGCTAAGGACTGAATGTTCAAAGCTAGTGGCCTCCCCTCTGCTGAAATGAATGCCAAGCTACCCATACTCTCTGCCTTCCTATTCAAGGAATCCGCGACTACATTCCCCTTGCCCCGATGATAAAGAATAGTGATGTCATAGTTCTTCAGTAACTCAAGCCATCTGCACTGCCTCAAATTGAGCTCCCTTTGCTTGAACAAATGCTGCAAACTGCGGTGATCAGTATAAACCTCTCAAGGCACCCCATATAAATAGTGCCTCCAAATCTTAAGAGCATGAATGATCGCGGAAAACTCCAAATCGTGCATAGGATAATTATTCTCACGGGTCTTCAGCTGACGTGAAGCATATGCAATAACTCGCCCCTCCTGCATCAATACACAACCCAAGCCAACGCGTGAAGCATCGCAATACACATTATATACCCCTGAACCAGAAGGCAACACTAAAACTGGTGTTATATTCAAGGCTGTCTTGAGCTTCTGAAAGCTTGCCTCACAATCACCAGACCAACGGAACGGAGCACCCTTTTGGCTCAGTCTAGTCAAAGGTGCTGCAATGGATGAAAAGCCCTCTACAAATCTGCGGTAATAACCTGCTAACCCCAAGAAACTCCTGATCTTAGTCGCTGAAGTAGGACGAGGCCAACTCTGAACCACCTCAATCTTCTTGGGATCTACCTTAATACCCTCGCCTGATACCACATGTCCAAAGAATGCCACAGAATCTAACCAAAACTCACACTTGGAGAAATTAACATATAACTTTTGTTCCCGCAATGTCTGGAGCACTACTCTCAAATGCTGCTCGTGCTCCCCCAGGCTGCGTGAGTAAATCAAGATGTCATCAATGAAGACGATAACAAAGGAATCGATATAAGGCCCGAACACCATGTTCATCAAGTCCATAAATGCCGATGGGGTATTAGTAAAGCCGAAGGACATCACTAGAAACTCATAATTGCCATATATGGAAGTCAGTCTTTGGAACATCTGAGTCCCGAATCTTCAGCTGGTGGTATACCGATCTCGAGTGAATCTTAGAAAACACCCTAGCACCCTGCAACTGGTCAAGCAAATCATCAATGCGTGGCAATAGGTATTTGTTCTTAATGGTGACCTTGTTCAACTGGCAGTAATAAATGTACATCCGCATAGTCCCATCCTTCTTCTTCACAAATAATACTGGTGCACCCCAAGGTGATACACTCGGTCTGACAAACCCCTTTGCTAGCAACTCCTCGACATGTTCCTTTAACTCCTTCAATTCTTTCGGAGCCATACGGTACGGTGGGATAGATATAGGCTGGGTGCCTGGAGCCAAGTCAATGTAGAAATCAATATCACGATCTCGCGGCATGCCTGGAAGGTCAGAAGGAAACACATCGGCGAACTCCCGGACTACTGGCACTGAATCAATCATCGGAGACTCCGCGGTAGTATCCTGAACATGGGCTAAATAAGACAAATAATCCTTCTCAACCATATGTCGAGCCTTCAGAAAAGAGATTACCCGACTGGATGTACTGACAGACGAACCCTTCCACTCCAATCTCAGCAACTCTGGCATTGCTAAGGTAACAGTCTTGGCATAGCAATCAAGGATGGCATGATATGGAGATAACTAGTCCATGCCAAGGATGACCTCAAAGTCAGTCATATAAATTAACAAAAGGTCTGCTCTGGTCTCTTAACCACAGAATGTGACCACACATGACCAATAGATCTGAACCACAACCACATAATCGACCATAAGAATGGACACATAAACAGGAGTACCCAAGGACTCACACGGCATATGCAGGAAATGAGAAAACAGATATGACACATATGAATAGGTAGACCCTGGATAAAATAATACCGAAGCATCCCTACCGCATACAGAAATAATACTTGTGATCACGGCGTTTGAGGCCATTGTATCTGGTCTAGCCGAAAAAGCATAGAATCTGGCTGGAGCGCCACCTGGATGGCCCCCGCCTGCCTGACCTCCACCTCTATGATGGTCCCTACCCACCTTCCCTCCACCTCTGGGCGGCTGGACGGGTGGTGCAACTGCTTGAGCTGAAATCATGGGTTGCTGACCCTGCTGCACTGCCTTTCTGCGAAGTCTGGGACAAGATCTCTTCATGTGACCCGGATCTCCACACTAGTAACAACCTCTCGGTACCACAGACTGCTGCCCCGAAGTCTAACCCGGATGGCCTGAATATCCACTAGGAGAAACTTGGATGGCTGGTGGGTGGTATGAACTCTCTAGCATGACGCTGATATAGGGTCACACCGGAGCACCTGGAGGAGGTGGTGGTGCTCAATATGTGGGCCTACTAGGCTAACCCCTCCGAAACTGACCTCTTCCCCTGGTCGGGACACCTCTAAACTCTCCATAGAAACGGGTCCTCTTGTCCTGCTGCATATGATCTCTACCCCTCTGGCGGTAGCCCTCAATCCTCCGAGTAATCTCTACTACTAGCTGATAACCAGTGTCTATCTCAACCTCCCGGGCCATACTAGCCCGAATAGTGGGGTGCAACAATGAATCTCCGCACTCTCTCTTCGTCGGTAGGGAGTATCATAAGTGCATGGCGAGACAACTAAGAGAATCTTGCCTCATAATCAGTCACAGACATTTGACCCTGCTCGAGATGCTTGAACTGACCTCACAACTCTTCCTCTGAGAGGGTGGGATATACCTATCCAAGAACAGCAGTGTAAACTAGTCCCAAGTCAGGGGAGGAGAACCTGCTGGCCTGCCAAGAAGATAAGACTGCCACCACCTACGGGCCTTGCCCTCAAGCTGGAAAGTAGTGAAATCCACCTCATGGACTCCAATATCCTCATGTTGTGCAGTCTATCCTACACCTATCAATGAAGTCCTGAGGATCCTCGTGCCGCTCACCTCCAAATACCGGAGGGTGAATCCTAGTCCACCTACCCAAAATCTTCTGCGGCTCACCGGCCGCAACTGGTCCAGGATCAGGCACAGCTGCTGTTACTGGATGGGCTCCGGCCACGGGTAGTGTACTCGGGGTCTGATATACTGCAGCTGCGTGCCTAGGAGCCTGAGCAGTAGGGGTTTGTGCTCCTTCTCCTGCCTGAGATGTGGCTTGTCTGCTGGAAATAAACCAGCCTGAGTCATGGTGTCCATGAACCGCATCATACGGCCCACATGACCTCCTAAAAACCCGGTGCTGTCATGAAATCTACCGGGGCTGGCTCTGCGGTAGGTACGTTGCCCTACTCATCAATAATGGGATCCTCCACTGAATCCGCTGGTGGTGCTATTGGGGCAGCTCTGAGACGCCCTCGTCCCCTACCTAGGGTCGATTCCCTCCCCCGGATTCTACCTCAGCCTCTAGCAACGGGGGAAACAGCTCCTCCCAGGTCTGGAGCGTCTGTCGCGGCCCCTTATTCTCGCGAAATCGGGTTTCTAAGTGTGACAACTCTTTTAAGGAGGTATTAAAAGAGGAGAGTCGCCACCTAATGATTTTAAGGTGTGTTAGGGAACCTATTTGCAGATAACTCTGTTTGACTAGCCAACATCACCAAAGATCGAGTAAGGGCTCGTAATTACCTCAAAGAGAATGTGTTAGGCACTCTTCGAGGTCCACAATTGTGCTTCCCGACCATAATCAAATTATACGGATTAGTCTACGTGATCAAATAAATGAAAGGAGCACAAAATTTAAGAAATTTATTATAAAAGATTGTTTGACAGAAGGGTACAACTATTCTAATAGAAAAGAAAGAGAATGTGTGTGTGTGTGTGGGGAGGGGGGGTCCTAAGATTTTTTAGCCTAAAAGATCACCCCGTGCAACATAAATAATATTTTGTAACTCCCTCTAGATGGGGTGTTGCTCATATTATTAAGCGGGAACATACTATCATCTCATGCTAACCGATTACTATGTTAAAGTTGTTTACCTAAAAGCACTCTAATTTATTTCTAAGCCGCGCCCTATGCGTGCATTACCCACCCCATACCTATGGTCCATGAGGTTTTAAACCTCTATTTGGATGGTTCTAGACCTTATCTAGACTGCTCAAAATGTAAAAACTAGGCGACAAACAAAACTATGAGAATGCACGGGAGAAAAATCTTATTTATTAATAATGTATGTTAGAATGATCCCTATTTATATGTATACATAACATATAACCTTCTCCTATTACATAAGGTACTAGGACTAATTACAGATATTCACACAACTATTCTTACACTCCCCCTCAAGATGGTGCATATAAATCATATGTACCGAGCTTGTTACATATGTAGTTAATACGAGGATCAATGAGGGACTCGGTGAAAATATCTGCAAGTTGATCACTCGATTTCACAAACTTTGTAGCAATATCTCCCGAGAGTATCTTTTCTCTAACAAAGTGACAGTCAATCTAAATGTGTTTAATTCTCTCATGGAACACTGGATTTGACGCAATATGAAGGGCATCTTTATTATCACACACAAGTTCTATCTGACTAATCTCACCAAATTTCAAATCCTTGAGACACTATTTGGTCCAAATTATCTCCCATGTCGCCATAGCCATTGCTCGATATTCTGCTTCTGCACTAGACCGAGCAACCACATTCTGTTTCTTGCTCTTCCAAGACACCAAATTTCCTCCTACTAAGACACAATATCCAGACATAGAACGTCTATCAAAAGGTGATCCTGCCCAATCAACATCTGAGTATCCTACAATCTGCTCATGGCCTCGATACTCAAATAATGAACCTTTTCCTGGAGCTGATTTAGAATGCGGACAACTGCATCCCAATGACTATCATAGGGAGAAACCATAAACTGACTCACAACACTCACAGGAAAGAATGTCGGGTCTAGTCACTGTGAGCTAATTTAATTTACCAACCAACCTCCTATATCTTGCAGGATCGCTAAGAGGCTCCCCCTGTCCTGGAAGAAGTTTAGAACTCGGATCCATGAGAGTGTCAACAGGTCTACAACCTGTCATTCCTGTCTCCTCAAGAATATCTAAGGCATACTTCCGTTGTGAGATCACAATACTAGAGCTAGGCTGAGTGACCTCAATACCCAGAAAATACTTTAATCTGTACAGATCCTTAGTCTGAAAGTTCCGAAAGAGATTTTGCTTCAAATTACTAATACCATACTGATCATTGCCGGTAATAACAATATCGTCAACGTAAACGACCAGATAAATACATAGATTTGAAGAAAAATATTGATAAAACACAGAGTGATCAGCTTCACTACGGGTCATGCTGAACTCCGGAATAACTGCGTTGAACTTACCAAACCAGGCTCGAGGAGATTGCTTTTGAGCATAGTGGGACTGGCGCAACCGACTTACAAGGCCACTAGACTCCCCCTGAGCAACAAAACCAGGTGGTTTCTCCATATAAACCTCATCCTCAAGGTCACCATGAAGAAAAGAATTCTTAATGTCCAACTGATAAAGAGGCCAATGGCGAACAACAGTCATGGATTGAAAAAGGCGGACTGATGCTCTTTTAGCCATAGGAGAGAAAGTATCATTGTAATCAAGTTCAAATATCTGAGTATACCCTTTGGCAACAAGACGAGCCTTAAGTCGATCAACCTGGACATCTAGACCAACTTTGACTGCATACACCCAACGACAACCAACAGTCGATTTACCCGAAGGGAGAGGAACAAGCTCCCAAGTACCACTCGTATGTAAAGCAGACATCCGCCAATCATAGCCTATCGCCACCCAGGATGAGACAGTGCTTCACCTATAGGCTTAGGGATAGAAACAGAGGACAAAGATGATACAAATGCACAATGAGACGATGGTAACTTAAACCGACTTAATGGGGATTATGATTATGTGTGGACCGTATACCTTTTGGTAGTGAAATCGGTTGACTAAGAGGAGACAAGTCCGCAGTATTAGCATGACGTGAATCAGCTGGGCCTGATGCTGTTTGCGGACAACGATGATAAGTCAGGAGTGGTGGATCTGTAGAAGGTTGAACTAGACTAGGTGGTGATGCTGGAGCTATAGTTGGTGGAATTGGACTAGGTGGTGGCACTGGAGCTATAGGTGATAGAGCTGCAACTGGAGCTACGGAGGACGATGAATGGGAGATAGTGATTGAATCTCCAAAATACGGAACTGGTAGCGCCACAGAAATATCTAAGTGATTACCTGGACTAGTGAAATATGATTGAGTTTCAAAGAAGTTAACATCAGCAGACATAAGAAACCACTGGAGGTCAGGAGAATAACATCTATATCCCTTTTGCATTCTCGGGTAACCCAGAAATATGCACTTAAGAGCACAAGGAGCTAACTTATGTTTTCCTGGAGTAAGATTATGAAAAAAAACACGTACTCCCAAAGACACGGGGTGGAAGAGAGAAAAAATGTAAGTTGGGAAACATGACAGAGAATGGTACTTGATTCTAGATAGCTGAAGATGGAATACGATTAATAAGAGAGCAAGATGTAAGAACTGCATCCCCCCAAAAATGCAGTGGAACATGAAATTGTATGAGTAGGGTACAAGTAGTTTCAATAAGATGTCTATTCTTTCTTTCAGCTTCCCTATTTTGTTGGGATGTGTATGGATAAGATGTTTGATGAATAATCCCATGGGAGTTCATAAACTGCTGAAATGGGGAAGACAAATACTCTAGGGCATTATCACTACTAAACGTATGGATAGAAACCCCAAATTGATTTTGAATTTCAGCGTGGAAGGTCTGGAAAATAGAAAACAACTCAGATCGATTTTTCATCAAAAATATCCAAGTGCACCTAGAATAATCATCAATGAAACTGACAAAGTAGCTGAATCCCAAGGTAGAACTGACCCGACTAGGACCCCAAACCTCTGAATGGACTAAATTAAAAAGGTGACTCTACTCGATTATCAAGACGCCGCGGGAAATGGTAGCGGACATGCTTACCAAGATGACATGACTCACGCTCTAGAGTGGACAAATGAGATACCATTTAATGAATTTTTGACAAACGGGGATGTCCTAACCATTTATATATTAAATCAGGTGAATCAGTAACGGGACGAGTTGTTGAAGTAAGACAAGATGTGAGTCCATATGATTTTGCAAGGATAAGATAATAAAGTCCATCTGATTCATGTCGGGTACCAATGATATGCCTCGTACTACATTCCTATATAAAAATAAGGTCATCAAGAAATAAAACAGCAGATTTAAGTGATTTGGCTAAGAGACTAACGACTATGAGATTAAAAGGACTACAGGGAACATAAAGAACTGAGTCTAAAGGTACGGAAGGAAGTGGACTTGCTTGACCTATTGCAGTTGCCACGGTTTGAGACCCATTTGCCATTGTCTGTTGGAAGAGATTGAGAATAATAAATACTAGTGAAAAGAGATTTGTTACCAGAAATATGATCAGATGCCCCTGAATCAATGACTCAAGACTTAGAGGTTGAAGATTGGGAGACACAAGTCATGCTATTATCTATTGGAAAAATGGAGGCTAATACAGAAGATATCTATTTACGTTCTTTGTACTGAAAAAACTCCATATATTCCGGTAAAGAAACCATCCAACCATGCATACTATTGGATCCCATTTCGCTACAATTGATTTCTCAAAATCTTGACTAAAAATAGTAGGGTTAACTTGAAATAGTGGAAATCAATAACTCATGCGGGAAAACGGAAGTAATATCTGGAAAACACTGTTCACAGCAGAAAATACAGAACACTAATTTACGCCGGAAACACTATTCACGCCGAAAAAACACTGTAGCTTGCTGGAAAATTCCAAAGTTGTTGAAATTTGTCGGGAATAGCACTGGTCAACTCGGAATGCCGTGCGAGTACACTTCCTTGAAGGAAGTTTGTCGGAATCTTGCTGTATGAGGTCTCACACGCCCGACGCGTGCACCGATCTCGCCGGAGTTTTAGGACGCGTTGGCGAGATTTTTTTGGTGGGATTTTCTAGGGTTTGGTCGCGGGACTACGACGGACCTTGTGGTGGTGTTGGTTTGTTCACAACACTGATAAATAGTGACTTTGACGCCAACAGTCACTTAGGTACGGAAAATTGCACGGTGACTGAGTTCTTTCTTCCCGAATGTCGCTGGAATGACGCACATTGATCTTTTATCACCGAGGCTCTGATACCATATTAAATGGACCTGAGGCCTAACTCAATCCAAAAAGCTAGCTCAAGAGGTGAGGATTTCCCAAGTCCATATAAGGAGACCACCCATCCCCTTCAATATCGATGTGGGACTCAACACCCCCTATCAAGACCAGGACTAACATCTGGAGCGGGGACAATTATGGGGGCCCAACATTAGAAAATCGGGATGAGTTGCTCTGATACCATGTGAGAATGCACGGGAGAAAAATCTTATTGATTAATATTCTATGTTACAATGAGCCCTAATTATATGCATACATAACATATAACCTACTCCTATTACATAAGGGACTAGGACTAATTACAAATATTCACACAACTATTCTAACAAAAACATCTAAAGACTTCACATAGATGCAAGTAAAGGCTCACGTTGACCTCCACACTTAAGCAACAAGTGCACACAAACTCTTATATCAATAAGGAATTGGCAGAATTCAGAATCTTAGACCTATGGACATTCTTTCTAGACGATCAAAGTATGCATGTGAATTTAGATGCATGATATCACTTATAGGCAGAATTATGCAGGTATTGCAAGCTGGTTATTGAAAGTTTTAAGTTACCAATCCTATATGTGTGATGCCTAGATGATCTACGCAATTGGGTATAGCAGAATATGCTGGGAAGAGTCCCAAAATTAACAAGATTTTTCATAACAGTGACGCTCAGAAACAATATTTAAGTAGTCTAATATTAACCAATTAACAAGAAATTGTTTCCTATAGGCGGGATCTTTAACAGTTGATGATTAGAAATCGCTTTATTTATACTTAGTCCTATAGACAGGATTTCTAGTGATCAATGCGATACAATAACGAATGAAGTGATCAACATGATTTCTAGTGAATAACCGAAGTGAATTGAAGGAAAATCCATTGACATTCGTTCCTATAGGCAGGTTTCTAATGTATTTGAAATTAGTCATGCAAATTGAAGGAGTGCTCACTTCCTATAGGCATGCTGTCTATAAACACGTGGCATTAGACATAGCATTTGAACACCAATGTTTAATGGTAAACAAGTAGTGCGTGTGTGTGTGATTCTCCTAATGTCACGATCTCTATAGTGCTCACATGATCGAACAACATATATATCAAACACATTATTAAGTCCTATAGGCATGTTATCTACCCATTGCATGTAGGTATTAAATTCTACCCATTCCTTTTTTACTAACACCTAATCGCTTATACAAAGGTTATTACAGACCCAATAATGAGTAAAAGAGTAGAAAGGTTACATAATAATGATACACAGACCCACAACAGGCCCAAATAAAATAATACCCAGCATTGCTTGGGCCTTCAATAACTCTTACATATCATACACATGCCTTCAATAAAGAGCCACATTCAATGCATGACTCAGGAATCCATAAAGGAGCCCAAAGACAATTTATTCAACCACATCACCAAGTGTTGCATCACTTGAACCAACAACAAATAACATGATAGAATAGGGAGAGATATGAGCAGTTTTAAGATTGAGGGAGTGACTAAGGACCAAGCCATAGTGTGTCAGAGTTCACAAGGGCCTCAATTGGACCCCAAGAAGTTCTCACACTAGGGAGGCAAACAATAGAAACTAGGTAGCCTTGGCTTTCAGCCAGCTAAGAATGAGGAGTTCTGAATAGCATAAGTAGCAAGTAAGGAGAGTGGATATCATAATAGTGCAATATCAGGGATTCACAACTAAATCATACCCATATAATTCAAACACACGTAGGTATGCAGAAGGAAAGAAAGAAAATTAACATTGCAAGGGTTAAAAGTTCTAACAAGTAGGAAAATTATACGAGGAAAAGAAAAGTAAAGAGCTTAATAGCAAGAGCCCCAGGTCCCCGATGCTTCAAAGTTCACAAGAGCCTCGAGAAGGGCTCCGAGCAGTGCTTGCATCGGAGGAGGTCGTTTAATGTCCTTGGCTTTCAGCCAGCCCAGAATTCAACAGTTTTAGAAAATATTCGAGTGTAACAGAGTGAGCGAGTGAGTGAAAGAGGATAATAGTGAGAATAATAACAGTGATTAGATCCGTCAAAGGGGATTATGGGAAGGGTTTATATAGTAGTCAAAAGTCGAGTAAGCATATAAGGAAACAAAGTAAAATAAACAATAAACTAGGAAAAGAAACATGCAAATCGATTTGAAATCAATTTAAGAAAAAATCCGGTAAACCCTAATTTCAGGGAAAGTGTAAATCAGCAAAAAATACAAACAAATCAGACTCACACAATGTAGAATCAAATGTGTGTAGATGGAATATCGTCCACATTCAAGATATGGGAGTCAATCGGACAGAATTAGGGTAGTAGTACTTTCCATGTTTAGGCAAGTATTAGGTGATACCATAGAGAATCAACCAGTAGAGGAAATATACATATGGTAAGTAAATGAGAAGGAAATCACATTAGAAGAGGGATTAGGAGAAGGGTTTTCAGAGGCGGCGAGTTAGGGTCTTCAGAGGGGAGGTTGGAAGAGTCTAGGGGCAGCGGGTTAGAGGGGAATGGTTTAGAGTTTCAGGGGTTGAGTAATTTAAAAGGGGAGGTTTAATGTGGGTCGTTGATCTTAGAGATCAATGACCAGGATTTTAAAAGGGGTTGGGTCGGGTTGGCTAGGCAGATCGCGAAAGGTTTGGGATGGGGATGTTAGGTTAGTATTGGCTGGGATTTGGGTTTGGTCCGAAAAATTAATAAAATTTGGGAAAGCTTTTAAAAATAGAAATAAAAAGGAAAATAATTTAATAAAATAGATGAACAAATATATAAAATGGTACTTATGAAAATTAATACTGTAAACAATAATAGGAGACTATAAGAAATGTAAAATATTATTTTGATCCTAAATAAAATATTAATTGCATAAGAATGCAAAATGTAGGCTATTATTGCAAATTATGCAAACAGCCTAAAATACCATTGTAATTTTAAAAATAGAGTGAAAAAATTTCAAAAATGTATTAGGAAAGTGTCACACCTCCTTTTCACTACCCCCGGAAGGGTATAAGGGAGTTTTTTCCCAATTTAAGTGACAATCGAAACGGGATTATTTTATTTAAAATTCAGAGTCTCCACTTGGAATAATTTATGGTGTCCCAAGTCACCGGTTTAAAATTCCGAATCGAGGAAGTTTGACTCTGTTTTATAGTCCGCGAACAAAGAAAACCGGGTAAGGAATTCTGTTAACCCGAAAGAAAGTGTTAGGCATTCTCGGGTTCCGTGGTTTTAGCACGGTCGCTCAACTATTATTATTGGCCTATTTATCTGATTTTAAAACATTGTTTGAAACCTACGTGCATTTATTCCTTTTAAACCGCTTTTAATAATCCAATTGGTATACAACTAATTACTTGGTTACACATTGCAAATAATGCCACATGAACTGTACCCACGACCCACAACGTGTTTATTTTAATTATTTGAAATTAGGGGCCGAGTCACGCCAGCGTGAACCCGAATTTTGGAGTTACGTATCTATGACTATGTCACGGGAGCCGTACCCATTGTCACAATAATTTGTTATTTTAATTGTTTGATGGTCGAGTCACGCTAGCGTGCACTCGAAATGTGACCTACGGTTTGCCTACCCCAGTATGGTTAACCTAAAACATGCTCCTAACGAATACTGTAAAAGAAAATAAAAGACGACTAAATAAAAGAAAGATCTAATTCATGCTCATATTTTAACTTTTCATTTTTGGATATTTGACTAAGCTCGAACCCTATAACATGAAAACAAATTAATTACTAATGAGATTTAGCCTCTTCTATTCTCGTGACCCGCGTTTGTTCAACGAAGTATGTAAAACAATGATAAACATAGACAAATTGGCGAGATCAATTGAACGTCCTCTTTTCAAAGCTTCTGCCTAACACGGTTTACTATTAAGTGACATTTTCAAGTGCAAAATCCCAACAAAGGTTTGGATGCACACGTTAAATCAAAGGCATGGAGGAAACTAAATAGTACATAATATTTCAAGAATGGAAACCAACATCAAAATTCATTTTTAGTATCTAAATATTCTAAAACGAGAAATCAACACCATTAGATGAAAGTAAGAAAGAAAAAGTTGAACCTGAAAATGGAATTTTTAGTTGATGAAAACGTCTAAAAGTTACACGGACAGGAACAGAACACGGTTACGATTGGACGTGCGAGCGGCAGTAAGCTTGTGTTGGCCGGCGATTTTTCGGCTAATCGGGCGGCTGGCTGCTCCTGGAGAGGAGGAAGAAGAAAAACAGCTGTCCTCTCTTATTCAAGGGCCTGTTCGGTCGTTATCAAGTGAGGCAGAATAACATAGAGCTAGGTTTTTTTTAGTGTAGTGGGTATAGGCTAGGTCTTATTGGGTTGGTTGATATTGGACCTTTGGTAGCTATTGGGCTGTAAAATTCTACAAAATTAGGACTAAGTAAGAACTAAAATTTAATTTACTTCTAAAATAATTATAAGAAACTATAAAATAACTCTTAATTGATTTTAATAAATTATTATATTTAAAATTAAACTAAAAATTAAAGTTGAAACTATTTTTGATATTTTAAAATATTATACTAAAATAAAATAGGTTTAAAGTAATATATCCTTCTAAAAATACCTAATATGTGAATTAAATAGAGAAATATGGAACTATTTTTTCGTAATTTTCAATTTTGTGATAAAATAAAGTAAAAGAATTAAAACTAGTTAAAATAAAGATATTAGGCCTAAACTAAGTATTTAAACGCTAACATGTGCAAAATCTTAGGGAAGGTAAAAAATTACATGTCTACAGCTGCCCCTATTTTACTGGAAACGCGCAGAGTTTTCAGACAAAGAACGACTAGACAGATTTTTTGACCCGACCCTTATTTAGAGAGACCTAAAACTAAAGAAAGGAATCATGCCACGTGTAGTTCAGAAGTAGGAAGAATGACGGAGGAGGATACCGGGGTGGGGAGCCGATTGAGGTGCCGTTTCGTCGAGGTTCCGATCCGCGGCCCTGTTATTACATCAAAATCAAAAATAAAATAAAAAGATAACTAAGCCTGTGAACTATGAGTTAGAAGATTCCTATCTATAAGTCTTCTGAAGCTTGATCTTGAGTCTTGAATGATCTTCACGCAGACTTTAGATTTGAACCTTGACACTTGCTAGCTGTAGGTGCTACTTCATTTTTCTTCAGCTCTTCGGATCATGACGGGACATGCAAAGCTCGTAACTCAGTCATGTCTTGAGCAATCCATATCTTGTCTCCCCTTCTGCATTTTGGATGCTTTTTTTCTTTTATTCTGGATTGAGACTACTTCTGTTGGTCATCTATTGTCGGCTCGCATGCTTGCCACGAGCTTCTGCTACTTCTAACATGAATTGAATTCTGAAATGACTTCCCTCGTTCTCCAGGTGGGTACCTGCAATCAAAATAACAAAACAAACAAAATTTTCGGCCCCAGTTTGCACTAGGAAGATTTGTGTGTTGTTAGAAAAACTGTAGACCACTTATGCCATTGATGCAATGATGAGAATAAACTAAAGGCTTGACTAGGATGTGTGTCTCCTGTGAGTAAAACCAAGAATGTTTGACTAGTAAGTGCGTTTGCTAAGAGTAAAACCTGAATGACCCAAACTAGGAAGTGCGTCTCCTAAGGGGTGAAACTTGAATGACTCAAACTAGGAAGTGCATCTCCTAGGAATGAACTTGAAGGACTCAAACTAGGAAGTGCGTCTCCTAAGGGTAAACCTTGAATGAGCCAAAACTAGGAAGTGCGTCTCCTAAGGGTATAATCTCACTTTACGATGTGCGTCTCCTAAACAGTATAACCTGAAAGACACAGACTAGGAAGTGCGTCTCCTAGGGGTAAAACTTCAATGGCTCAAACTAGGAAGTGCGTCTCCCAGGGGTAAAAACTCAATTTAGGAAGTGCGTCTCCTAAAAAAAAAAAACATAACCTGAAAGACCCAGTCTATGAAGTGCGTCTCCTAGGGGTAAAATCTCAATTTAGGAAGTGTGTCCCCTAAAACAACATATAACTTGAAAGACCCAGACTAGGAAGTGCGTCTCCTAGGGGTAAAATCTCAATTTAGGAAGTGTGTCCCCTAAAACAACATATAACTTGAAAGACCCAGACTAGGAAGTGCGTCTCCTAGGGTTTAAACTTAAATGAACCAAGCTAGGAACTGCGTCTCCTAGGGATAAAACTCGAATGACTCAAATTAGGAAGTGCGTCTCCTAGGGGTAAAATCTCAATTTAGGAAGTGTGTCTCCTAAACAGTATAACCTGAAAGATCCAGACTAGGAAGTGCATCTCCTAGGGATAAAATTCGAATGACTCAAACTAGGAAGTGCATCTCTTAGGGGTGAAACTTGAATGAACCAAGATAGGAAGTGCGTCTCCTAGGGGTGAAATTTCAATTTAGGAAGTGCGTCTCCTAAAGTATATCCTGAAAAATCAAGACCAAGAAATGCGTCTCCTAGGGGTGAAATTTCAATTTAGGAAGTGCGTCTCCTAAAGTATATCCTGAAAAATCAAGACCAAGAAATGCGTCTCCTAGGGGTGAACTCAAATGATTCAAACTAGGAAGTGCGTCTCCTAGGAATGAACTTAAATGACCCAAAACTAGGACGTGCGTCTCCTAGGGGTAAAATCTCAATTTAAGAAGTGCGTCTCCTAAAACAAAAATATAACTTAAAAACCCGGACTAGGAAGTGCGTCTCCTAGGGGCAAAACTTGAATGACTCACACTAGGAAGTGCATCTCCTAGGAATGAACTTAAATTAACCAAACTAGGAATTACGTCTCCTAGGGATGAAATCTCAATTTAGTAAGTGCATCTCCTAACATAAAAATATAACATTAAAGACCCAGACTAGGAAGTGCGTCTCCTAGAGGTGAAACTTCAATGACTCCAAACTAGGACGTGCGTCTCCTAGGGATGAATTTAAATGGTCAAAGCTAGGAAGTGCGTCTCCTAAAAATTATAATCTGAAAGACCCCTACTAGGAAGTGCGTCTCCTACAGGTGAAACTTCAATGAATCCGACTAGGACGTGCGTATCCTAGGGATGAATTTAAATGACCAAATCTAGGAAGTGTGTCTCCTACGGGTAGAATCTCAATTTAGGAAAAGCATCTCCTAAACAAAAATATATTTGAAAGACCCAGAATAGGAAGTGCATCTCCTAGGGGTGATGTGTCGTCTTCTCAATAACCTTTGTGTAAGTAGAATTGGTGCATTACACCTGAAGAATTAAAGCTTTGATGTGAACATAGCCTTCATCCCTGTTTCAGACAAAGAAAAGCTTGTGAGTTTAAACATGGTGGTTAGCTTGTGGCCTTGACCTTGAGGGATTGTGCTCCTTCACTTGCCATGATAACTTTGATATCCACTTGGAAGACCTTGCTTTTTATTGGTTAACCACTTTATCTGTCAACCCTTATCAATGAGAAAACCTCTGATTAGTTCAAGCCCAATACCTTATATCTGATGTATTGCTCATGAATTAACATTTACCGAACCTTTACATTTCACATGAATCCCAAAGCACGTCGATCATTATCAAATCAATGGGCATATTGTTCTTTCCTGAATTATGCCACTTTGATGTGCTAGTCAGATGCCGCTCTGTGCAATTGGATAGCTGGTAGCAAACTTTGAAGTCATTTCTCACTTGTTCTGACCGAATGGACTCAAAAAGAGGAGTTGAACAAAGCAAGAGGAACAAAGAAGGGGACAATGGAAAGAGATGATATCAAACATGAAAATTACCAAGTAGAAACTTATCACATATGGACACCCGCTCTAATGACTATGACATGCATTTTTGGATTGAGCAGCCTAATCTGTCAAGCACGTTTAATATTCTACTCTTGTTATACCTCTGTGCCATGAAACTGGGCTTCAATGCTCCGATCATCCTATCTGATTCACGTTTCACCATCAAGCCTCTCTCATTTTGCTCTTTCTCTCAACTCACGATCGCCTTATGGTTCTCCTAAGAGTTTTTACCAATAAGACTCTCTCATTTTATCATTTTCTCTCTTTGTGCTGAGAACAAGGTATTACCTATGATTAAAGAAAATCATACTTTCACCACAAACTTGCTTTGGCATCCTCAAAGATTGGTCGGAAGGTCTTTCTTTGGACCGTAATGTAGGCTTTTGGATAAGGTTGGAAAGAAAGGGTGGAATGAAGGCTCAAAATAATTTATGATGAAAGGGTTCAAAACTAAAACTTTTGGAATCAGATCTTTTGGCCAAAACTAAAACTTCTGCCCCAATTTCTTGGTTTAAGGAATTCTTTTTTTTTTTTGATTTTTTTGATTTTATTTTAATGGGACCGAACCTTAGAGTAAGGCTGCCTACGTATCCTTAACAGGAATCAGGTCGAACGTAGTTCCAACCTGACCTGACCTTTTTCATCTTTCTTTCTTTTTCTTTTTTTTTTTCATTTTTTTCATGTTTTTTTTCTTCTTTTTTTGCTTTTCTCTTTTTTTCTTTTCCTTTATTTTTATTCTTTTTTTTTCTTTTTTTTCTTCTTTTTTTCCCTTCTTTTTCTTTTCTAGTTCCTAACTCTACTTCTGATTCCAAAAGATGGGTATGAAACAAAACAAATTAAAGTTCAAAATGGGTAGCAAAAGATAAAAGTGTTTGGGTAGCAGAATAAAATGCCTTCGTCATACCAAACTTTCAAAATGCCAAGTACAAACATGCAATTGAAAATGAGAAAAAGAAATCATACATAGTATCTATTGATGGCATCAACACAAACAAAAAGTGCCACCGGGAAATATCTTTGTTCCAATGAATGACCCTTGCCAGTCGAAGCAGATTTGGCTCAACCTTATCTCGATGTGGAAGAATGCATTTCAGCACTGACTGATCTACCTCAAATTGCTTGAGAGACATTTCCTTGTTGTATGCTCACATCAACCTCTTGATTTCCCCGACCAACTGCCTCAGTTCCACTCAATTCAAGCTTCAGGTTATCTCAAAATGTGTGAATCTTTATTGTTTCCTCAAATGCATCCTTTTATCATATTCAAAATTGTTTCATTGCTTCATGATTAAACTAACTTTCAAGACCAGGCTGAGAATTATGTGTGCATGTCATGTCACTAGAGTCAGCATGAAAATAACTATATAAGGAAAAGTGACCTAAACAAAAACTTATTAGAACTAATAGAAAACAGGAGATTGCATTAGAAAGACGGTGAAAAGGGTTTGAACAAAACAAGCAAAATAGACGTGGGTTACAACCCTGGAACAATCCTAGATAACACTAGACGAGTTACTACAGTAAAACAAACAAGGCAAAATAAGAAGAACAAGGGTTTGAGCCACAAGACCATATCCAGATTAAAACCCTGAAATAACCTGAACGACAAAAACGACTACAAAATGAACCACCAAAACTCCTTCTTGGCTACCCAAGAAAGAAGTGTCTTTCCAATCACCAAGCTCAACATCTTAGCCACTGAGTTCCACATCAAAAGTGCTGGGACCTTCACCAACTTAAATCGCACTGTCTTCACCAGGCGGCTCATTGACTCCTTCGACCAACTTTTCATCATTGCAAACCATCCCAACAATTGGTAAATTTTCATGTACCTGTAGAGGATTATGTGTGACACTTGGGGTATTACTGCCTTGGACCATAATTATCCCTTCTTGAATCATTCTTTCTATTTCCCTTTTCAAAAGAACGATAATCTTCAACTATGCCCTGGGACATTAGAGTGGTACATGCACTGTACAGTGGGATCAAAACCTTTTGCATATGGGTCAAGAGTATAGCCAAGGAGCAGCTCAATCAGGCCAGAATGTTTCAACTTTTCAAACAAGTTTGTGTAGGATTCTCCCATCAGCGTGAAACTATTTCATTGACTCTGTTCCGCTCTATGCCCATGTTTTCTATGGTTATTGGGTGCTCGGAAATTTTGTGAAGGTGAACGAGTATTTTGCGGTGCTGGTGCTCGCCAGAAAGGGTGACCCAGTGGTTGAACAAATGACTGGACATTGTACAGAGGGTAATGCTGATGAGTATTATGTGGAGCTCGTGGATAGGTTTGGGGTTGAGGTTGAGGCTGTGTATATTGGTGAGGTGGACTCGCGGGGCCATGTCGTAATCCTGAGACAACCATGGAAACATCATCATGTTCCTTTTGACCCAACAATCTTCCCGTGTTGTTTTAAGTTGCTTGTATTGTGGCTTTTAAAGCAGGATAGCTCATGATCTTGCTCGACTTTATCCCATATTCTACCATTTCTCCCATTTTTACCACATCATTGAAAGGCTTACCAATGGAAGAGATCAAATGGCCATAGTAAGTGGGCTCCAGAGCTTGAAGAAAGTATTTAACCATCTCATCTTCTTCCATCGGAGGATTGACTCGTGCAGATTGCTCCCTCCAACGGACCCCATATTCTCTAAAGCCCTCATTAGGCCTCTTTTCCACTTTGATTAGAGATAAGAGGTCTGGGACAATGTCTATATTGTACTGAAAATGCCGAGCAAAAGCCTGATCCATATCATCCCATGTATACCACCTGTTAGCATCCTGGCGGGTGTACCATTCTAAAGCTGCTCCACTCAGACTCTGGCTGAAGTATGCCATCAACAAGTCGTCTTTTCCCCCGCTACCTATCATTTTGCTGTAGTAACCTCTCAGATGAGCTATAGGATCCCCGTGTCCGTCATACAAGTCAAACTTGGGTATCTTGAACCCGGCATACAGTTGTACATCAAGGAACAAACACAAATCCTTATAGGCTACGCTCACCTGGCTTCCTAACCCTTGCATATTTCTCAGTGACTGCTCCATACTCTTTACTTTTCTAGATATCTCCTTTTGCTCCTCATTCCTCGGTGGTTTCTCAGTTTCATCTTCAGGCTCAAAGTGGGGAGTGTAGGAGTAAGGATCTGGGACTTTAAAGGTGGGTTCCAGGGCGTAGTATTGGGTATCTAGAGCTAGGAACGCGGGCTCACTGGAGGATTGGTGGAGGGTAGCTCGTGGAGGGGGTACAAATATGGGAGCAGATGTTGGAGCAGGGTATGAAGTTGTTTTGGCTGGTGGGGCATGAAGAGTCTGGGACGAAGTGCCTGGGTAGGAGTGGTAAGGGGTGAAGCCTGGTGCGTGTTGTGGGAGAGGTCAATGGTATTGCGCATTTGGGCTTGGAATAGTGGTGGATAGAAGCATGGTTTTCTGCGTAGCTGGTAGGGAATGATGGTGGATGGTGTCCCCTAACCCAGGCCTGATACATTTCTGCCATCTGATGTTTTACCCTATGGAGCTCCTCTTTCAGTTCTGATTGTGATTCAACAATATCCTTAGATGGATCAACAACACCCTTGTCTAAGTCTTTGCTAGCCATGTCTACCTTTCTCTTTAACCTTGTGTTGTACGGGTAACTCACTAGAACAACACAAACTAACCACCTCCTGTTATGATAACAATGAAAGTACCAAAGAGGAGCAAAACAAAGCCAACATGTTAGCGTAAGGGCATTTACCAGATAGAAATATCACATTGTGTGCAATGCACCTAGCAACAATTGACGGTTCTAGAATGACTTCGAGGGTCACACGGTCATTTGGCATCATCCAATTTTGTTCATTTCAGTCTTTTTCTATATTTCCTAGAACTTCTTGGCTTGCTCATTTTCCTCCCTCTCTTTCTTCTACTAATATCACCATTTTCTTTCTATCACCCCTCGCGTCCCACAAATTCATTTTTTTAAATTTTTTTTAAAATAATTTGATCGAACCCTATGTAGGTTGCCTACATATCATGTTCCACATGAATCAGACCAAGCGTAGTTCTGGAGAAGTGATGGATAAAATAAACTAAAAAAATAAGAATATTTTTGGTTTTTTGATTTACAACCTTTTTTCTTGAATACGGAATCAAAAATACAATAACAAAAGACTCGACAAACTCGGCTATACTAGCAAAATCGAACTACTGTACAAGACTAAAAATTAAAAGATAACATAAAATAGACTCAAAAATGAAAACTTTCTTTAAGCAGCTCTTGTATGCATGATCTTGACTAAAATTGTCATGGGTATCTGTTATGCTCAAACTCTAGCAAATAGATCCATAACTGAATGGGAAAAATAAGATCAAATAGAGTTAGTGATTCAAGACACGTGTGATACCATAATACTTCCAATTGAGCCATGCAAACATGATTGGATTATTTTTTGCAAAAATGACTTACGTGGCCAAGGGTGGCTACTAGTGCAAACTCAAAAAATGTAACCTCAAAGGCATGCAAATATTTCACTACGTCTTATATGACTTCAAACTCTCAACAATCATGGCCCTAGAAATTACCTTGCAAAAGTGACCCATTTTGCAAAAATGGCCGATGTGGCAAAACGCGGCTAGAGATGCAAATTCAACAAGGATGAGCCTTAAAGTAACATGACACCTAGTTGTGGACTCAAGATTCTAAGAACATGGGTCATTGAGCCACTTTTGCGAAAATGACCCCATTTTGCAAAAATGGCCGATGTGGCCAAAAGTGGCTGGACATGCAAATTTAACAGGAATGGATCTTAGAATTGAGATGAAACCTTTTTGTGGACTTAGATCTCTAAGATATGAAATAACAAACTACTTTGAGAAAAGAACCCTATTTTGCAAAAATAACATATGTGGCCAAATGTGGCTAAATATGCAAGATTTGGCTGCGACCCCGCGAAGCCAAGAACCTAAGACTCACTAAGAATACCGGACCCTATGTGGTTGCCTACGTATCACGCCCCGAAAGACGAGAATCAGGTTTGCGTAATTCGGGAAGATTAGATACGAGAGAGAATTAAAAAAAATAATGATTTGTAAAAAAAACACATTTTTTGTCTCTTTTTTTAAAAGTGATGAAAACATGTAAAAAAAATTTGGATTTTCTTTTCTCTTTTTTGAATTTTTTTCTAAAAATAAAAATAAAAAAAGAAAATGATGGGAACATGAAAATCTTTCTTCTTTTTTTTTTTTTTTCATTTTCATTTTTGTTGTCTTTTTCTTGAAAGAAAATAAATAAATAAATAAATTTGCGAAAGAAAAATATAATTGGCCCTACTTGCTTCATTTTCACACTTAACCCTCTTTTCTTTCTCATTTATCCTTAACCATCATTGGTCCGCTAAATGACCCCATTTATCCTTGAAGAATGCAACATGTAGCACATAAAATGCATCAAGATAGTCTTTTTTATTTGGGTGCACCTGCCCTAGACGGACATAACCCCAGTGTTGAGTCCCCTAAGACAAATGCATGTGATGCAAACAAGCGTTCTTTCTAGGGATCCGGCATGAGGCTATGTTATTCTAGGTTTAAAACCTGGGTATATTGTTCTAGACCTGCCTTACCCGAGCGGACAACTCGAGCTGGGGGGTGGGGGGAGGGGCAGCATATCGGTAACCAAAAGATCATCCGGCTTTGCAACTTGTCCGAACCTCGTTCTAAATTGGGATATGACACTAACAGAAATAAGTCACGCCAATGTGCACTCCTCAGAATATAGAAGAGAGGGGTTTCGTAGCAGTTTATATACAGTTAAGATAATACCAAAGCGGTAAAAAACAACATTTAGCACATTAGGCCCAAACATGTAAATAAAATCAGGTAATAAATAAAGACAACATATAACAATTATTCTAATCTCGAATTCTTGAACCCTGAACTAGAGATTCTTGGTTCTTGTCCCCAACAGAGTCGCCAGAGCTGTCACACCTCCTTTTCACTACCCCCGGAAGGGTATAAGGGAGTTTTTTCCAATTTAAGTGACAATCGAAACGGGATTATTTTATTTAAAATTCAGAGTCGCCACTTCGAATAATTTATGGTGTCCCAAGTCACCGGTTTAAAATCCTGAATCGAGGAAGTTTGACTCATTTTTACAGTCCGCGAACACAAAAAACCGGGCAAGGAATTCTGTTAACCCGAGAGAAGGTGTTAGGAATTCCCGGGTTCCGTGGTTTTAGCACGGTCGCTCAACTATTATTATTGGCCTATTTATCTGATTTTAAAACATTGTTTGAAACCTACGTCCATTTATTCGTTTTAAACCGCTTTTAATAATTCAATTGTTATACAACTAATTATTTGGTTACACATTGCGAATCATGCCATAGGAACCGTACCCACGACCCACAACGTGTTTATTTTAATTATTTGAAATTAGTCGAGTCACGCCAGCGTGCACCCGAATTTTGGAGTTACGTATCTATGACTATGTCACGGGAGTCGTACCCATAGTCACGATAATTTATCATTTTAACTGTTTGATGGTCGAGTCACGCCAGCGTGAACTCAAAATGTGACCTACGGTTTTCCTACCCCAATATGGTTGACCTAAAACATGCTCCTAACGAATACTGTAAAATAAAATAAAAGACGACTAAATAAAAGAAATATCTAATTCAGGCTCATATTTTAACTTTTCATTTTTGGATATTTGACTAAGCTCGAACCCAATAACATTAAAGCAAATTAATTACTAATGATCTTTAGCCTCTTCTATTCCTGTGACCCGTGTTTGTTCAACGAAGTATGCAAACAATGATAAACATAGACAAATTGGCGAGATCAATTGAACGTCCTCTTTTCAAAGCTTCTGCCTAACACGTAGTTTACTATTAAGTGACATTTTTCAAGTGCAATATCCCAACAAAGGTTTGGATTCACACGTTAAATCAAAGGCATAGAGGAAACTCAATAATATAGAATATTTCAAGAATGGAAACAAACATCAAAATTCATTATTAGTATCTAAATATCCTAAAACGAGAAATCAACACCATTAGATGAAATAAGAAAGAAAAAGTTGAACCTGAGTTGGAATTTTTAGTTGATGAAAACGTCTAACAATTACATGGACAGGAACAAAACACGGTTAAGATCGGAACTCAAATCGACAAAAATCTCAAACACGAACCTGGACGGAATCTCGAATCGGCATCGAAAAGCTCGGACACGAACATTGAACTATTTTTGTTCGATTTTATCCACACTCCGTTTTTCTTTTCTGCCCCATTTTTTTTCTTTTTTCTGATCTGTGTTTGCACTATTTTTCGTGTCTGGGTGTTTCTTGTTTGCGGTGGTGAGGGATCTCGGCAATTATGGTATTAGGGGGTCATTCAGTTGTGCGACGCGGTTAGGGAAGAAGAAGAGGTGTTCGGCGGGTTTTGAGTGATCAGTTGGAGTAGGGAGGTGGCGCCAGCGATGGGGTCGCTGGTGAGAGGTGTGAGCGGAAGTACGGTGGTGTTGGCCGGCGATTTTCTGGCTAATCGGGCGGCTGGTAGCTCCTAGAGAGGAGGAAGAAGAAAAACGGCTGTCCTCTCTTATTCAAGGGTCTGTTCGGTCGTTATCAAGTGAGGCAGAAGAAGAGAGAGCTAGGTTTTTTTTAGTGTAGTGGGTATAGGCTAGGTCTTATTGAGTTGGTTTGAAATTGGGCCTTTGGTAGCTATTGGGCTCTAAAATTCTACAAAATTAGGATTAAGTAAGAACTTAAAATTTAATTTACTTCTAAAATAATTATAAGAAACTATAAAAAAACTCTTACTTGATTTTAATAAATTATTATATTTAAAATAAAACTAAAAATTAAAGTTGAAACTATTTTTGATATTTTCAAAGATTATACTACAATAAAATAGGTATAAAGTAATATTTCCTTCTAAAAATACCTAATACGTGAATTAAATAGAGAAATATGGAACTATTTTTTTTGTAATTTTCAATTTTTGTGATAAAATAAAGTAAAAGAATTAAAACTAGTTAAAATAACTATATTAGTCCTAAACTAAATATTTAAACGCTAAAATGTGTGAAATCTTAGGGAGGGTCAAAAATTACATGTCTACAAAAAGTAAATAATAATTTAAAGTGATTAAGTTATCACAAATTGCAAAGAAAAAATTAATTTGAAAGCTCTAAAATTATGAAAATTATGAGTAATGCTTGTGTAAATCATGTAAATTAATAATAATGCAAAAAATGATATTTTCAAAGTATGTATATCATTTAAAAAACATATGAGGGCAAAATTGGGTATCAACAGTTGCCCCCTTTACTCGGGAATGATGAATGTGTTGTTTGGTAAAGAAAATGATGACCAATTTTGAACGAATGAGGTGATTTTAAAAATGGAGGCTGAATCCTGGTTCCTGAGTTGCCTACATATCAGTGGTGTTACGGGAATCAGGCCGTGTGTAGTTCTGGATCCAACGACGATCGAAACCGTTGGAGTTGTTATAGGAATGATCGTATGCTTCAGAAACGGTTCTTTTGGGTAGGACGGTATCAGATAAGTCTAGACGGAATTTGAAGCGTTGCGGATGTATCTCAGGATGAGTATCTGAACAATTATCAAGTAAAAAATGGGTAACTGACGGTGGTTGGTTACGTTTGAAATAATTGCAGGATGTGAGCATTGTGAATGGAAAACGGAGTGAAGATTTCTCCCGTTTGAAGAACGGTTACTTCCTGGGTTACCTGCAAAACATAAAACACGATGCATGCAAGTATATAGATTATGGCAAAAATCTAAACATGATTCAACTTCCCTTCGGACTATGAAGGTTGTCTTTGTACGGTGAGGATGATGTCCTTAGACCATGACGTCATGGGCCATGAGTCATGTGATAAGGTATTCGCTGGCCATGAAATGGTGTCTTCATGCCATGAGGATGGTTCCTTTGGACTATGACGCCTCTGAATAATGATATGCAGCTTTGAGAGATCCTCAGGCCATGGAATGATGTCTTCCGGCTATGAGGATGATGCCTTCGAACAAATGGCAATGTTTTAGCCCATGAAATGCAAAGACATGATGTTTGGTCATATGCGAAGGTACGACAAGACAAAGCTTAGTCTTGGGTAAGGTGAGGGCAGTGCTTAGCTCTGGGTGAGTAGAGGATATTGCTAGATCTTAGATAGCGTAATAAATATAGCATTTAGTCTTACAGAAAAGACAGTGCTTAGCCTTATGCAATAAAATGAGGAAGCGCTTAGCCTCATGCAAAGAAAGGCAGTGTTTAGCCTTATGCAGTTAAGGAGGCATGGTTTAGCCTCATGCAAATAGGGGACAATGCTTAGTCTCATGCAAAAAAATGTGGTGCTTAGCCTTATGCAGTTACGGAGACAGGACTTAGCCTCATGCAAATAGGATACAATGCTTAGTCTCATGCAAAGAAAGGAAATTCTTAGCATTATGCAGTTAAGGAGGTAGGGCTTAGCCTCATGCAAATAGGAGACAATGCTTAGTCTTATGCAAAGAAAGGCAGTGCTTAGCCTTATGTGGTTAAGGAGGCAGGGTTTAGACTCATGCAAATAGGAGACAATGCTTAGTCTCATGCAAGGAAAGGCATTTCTTAGCCTTATGCAATTATAGAGGCAGGGCTTATCCTCATGCAAATAGGAGACACTGTTTAGTCTCATGCAAATAAAGGCAGTTCTTAGCCTTATGTGTTTAAAGAGGCGAGGCTTAGCCTCATGCAAATAAGAGAAAATGCTTAGTCTCATGCAAAGAAAGGCAGTGCTTAGCCTTATGAAGTTAAGAAGGCAATGCTTAGCCTCATGCAAAAACAATGAGTGATAGTGAGAAAGCAGAGTATTTCTTAGCTGAGGATATGTTTGTGTTTGGAAACTTTGTCGTTATGAAGATAGTGATTTGGATGTGTGTATGTATTTGCGAATATCCCTGTTATGTTCATTGTGCCTGCATCCAAAGAAAAATCGTGAGTTTTGCAAGGAAGGTTGGTCTGTGCTTTCTCTTTCTCGCTTTGTTTGTTCCTGTCTTAAGATCCTGTTTGTGTGCATTTTGTGAACGTAGTTATTTAAAATATAGTAGTATGCAATATCGAGTAATTTAAATGAACCAATGACTGTGACATATTTTAGAGACATTGCGACCTCCTTGCTTTAGAATTTTGAGGGTCCTCCTAAAAATTCTTCTCCAGTTTAAAGCAATTCTTTGACTGTTCTGTGTATGACGAAGTTGGCTGGACTTGCTTTAGAAATTTGAGGGTCCTCCTCAAAATTCTGCCCCAGTTTTGACCATGGAAAAATGAAGATTTTATTGAGATATGACCGAACCCACATAGCTGTCTACGTATCCCCTCTTAAACGGGAATCAGGTCAAGCGTAGTTCAGTTACATCAGATGAAGGAATGTACTCAATCTAAACATAGTATCTGTTGACTGCGTCTGAGTTGATAGGTTTTGGCCAAATTTCTCTGTCCATTTCTGCAAGTATGAGTGCTCCTCCTGTTAGTACTCTGTGAACCATGTATGGCCCTTTCAAATTGGGTGAAAATTTCCCTCTGGCTTCATCTTGATGCGGGAAGATCCGCTTTAACACCGTCTACCCTGGTGTGAATTGTCTAGGACTGACCCTTTCGTTGAAAGCTCTGGACATTCTGTTATGGTAAAGTTGACCGTGACATACTGCATTCATTCTCTTTCTGTCAATGAGATCCAGTTGTTCATAGAAACTTCGTATCCATTCTACATCACTGAGTTCAGTCTCTTGTATGATTCTCAAAGAAAGGATTTTTACTTTGGCGAGAATGACGGCTTCAGTGCCATAGACCAGTAAATAAGGAGTTGCCTCGGTTGATGTGCGAACCGTGGTATGATATCCCGCTAGGGCAAATGGCTGCTTCTCGTGCCATTGCTTGTGATTATGTACCATTTTCCTTAATATCTTCTTGATGTTCTTATTAGCGGCTTCCATAACTCCATTCATTTGCAACATGTATGCTGTGGAATTCTTATGCTTGGTCTTGAAGGTTTCACACATGGATCTCATCAAATCACTATTAAGGTTGGTGGCGTTGTCGGTGATGATTGATTCTGGTACCCCTGAACCGACAAACAATATGATCCTGAACAAAATCTGCGATGACCTACTTAGTTACAACCTTGTAAGATGCGACTTCAACCCATTTTGTGAAGTAGTCTATGGCCACTAGAATGAACCTATGCCCATTTGAAGCATCAGGTTCGATTGGACCGATGACATCCATCCCCCAAGCAGAGAAAGGCCAAGGTGCACTTGTTGCATTGAGTTCATTGGGTGGAACTTGTATCATATCAGCATGTACTTGGCATTGATGACACTTTTGCACATACCTGATGCATCCTTTTCCATATTCATAAAAAAATATCCTGCTCTTAATAGCTTCTTAGCTAAGACGAAGCCATTCAAGTATGGACTGCAATTTCTGGCATGTATCTCTTCGAGAAATTTGGATGCTTCTTTGGCGTCGACACACCGTAATAATCCCAGATCTGGAGTCCTTCTGTACAGAATTCCTCCGCTTTGGAAGAAGTGGTTGGATAATCTTCGAAGTGTGTGTTTCTGAGTATGATTTGCATGCTCTAGGTACTCTCTTTTTGCCAAATACTCTTTGATATCATGGAACCATGGATTTCCATCAGTTTCTTCTTCAACATGAGCACAATAAGCTGGATGATTATGAATCCCTACTGGGATAGGGTCGATGAAATTCTTGTCTGGGTGTTGTATCATGAAACAAAAAGTGGCCAATGCATCTGCGAACTCATTCTGGATTCTCGAAACATGTTTGAACTCTATCTTTGTGAATCTCTTCATCAACCCTTGTACATAGTAAAAATATGGCAATACTTTGGTATTTTTTGTAGCCCATTCTCCTAGAACATGATGTACCATAAGGTCTGAATCTCCGATTACCAGCAATTCCTGAAGGCTCATGTCGATGGCTAACTTGAGTTCTAAGATGCAAGCCTCGTATTCTGTCATGTTGTTTGTACATGGAAACCTGAGTTTTGCGAATACAAGATAGTGTTGACCTGTTTCTAACACTAAAACTGCTCCAATACACACTCATTTGAAGTTTGCAGCTCCTTCAAAGAACATTCTCCAACCATCATAGGCTTTGGTGATTTATTCTTCTATTAATGATACCTCTTCACAGGGAAAATACATTTTCAATAGTTCGTATTCTCCACCTACAGGATTTTCTGCCAGATGACCTGCCAACTCTTTCCCCTTGACCGTCTTCTGAGTTACATAGATGATGACGAACTCACTTAGTAGTGTCTACTATTTTGCCAACTTCCCCGTAGGCATGGGTTTCTGGAAGATGTATTTTAGCTCAACCATCCTTGATATGAGATATGTGGTGTACACACAGAAGTGATGTCTCAACTTTTGATATATCCATGTCAAAGCGCAGCAGGTGCGCTCTAGCAGAGAATACCCTACTTCGTAGGGTGTGCACTTCTTACTGAGATAGTATATGGCCTGCTCCTTTCTTCCCATCTTGTCGTGTTGTCCCAAGACACAGCCGAAAGCCCCATTTAGTACAGATAAATAGAGTAGCAGAGGTCTCCCAAGTTCCGGTAGGACCAGGAACAGTGCTGTGGAAAAATATTCCTTGATCCTGTCAAAGGCTTTCTGTCACTATTCAGTCCAACTTATTGTAGCGTCTTTCTTCAACATTTTGAAAATCGGTTCACAGATCACATTTGATTGTGCTATGAAACGGCTAATGTAATTGAGACGCCCTAAGAAACTCATCACATCTTTCTTATTCTTCGGAGGAGGAAAATCTTGGATAGCCTTAACCTTTGATGGGTCTAACTCAATTCCTCGACGACTGACGATGAACTATAACAGTTTTCCAGTAGGGACTCTAAAGGCACACTTTGCGGGTTCAATTTCAGATTGTATCTTCGAAGCCGCTTAAAGAATTTCCTCAAATCTGTTATGTGATCTGTACCCTTTTTAGATTTGACGATGACGTCATCCACGTACACCTCTATCTCCTTGTGTATCATGTCCTGGAAAATGGTTGTCATGGCCCTCATAAGTGACTCCAACATTCTTTAGGCCAAACGATATCATTTTGTAGCAATACACTCCCCATGGTGTAATAAATACTGTCTTTTCGACATCCTCTTCATCCATCAAGATCTGATGATATCCCACGAAGTAATCCATAAAGGATTGGAGTTATGCTTGGCACAATTGTCGATTAGTATGTGTATATTGGGAAGTGGTAAATCATCTTTGTGACTTGCTCTATTTATGTCCTGATAATCGACACACACTCTGACTTTCCCATCTTTCTTGGAAAATGGCACAATGTTAGCCAACCAAGTCGGATATTCAACCACTTTGAGAACCTTGGCTTTGATCTGCTTGGTGACTTCCTCTTTATTTTCCGACTCATATCTGGCTGGAACTTTCTGAGCTTCTGCTTTACAGGAGGACACATAGGGTTGGTAGGTGATACACTCAAATTGCATTTTAAAAAATAATGTAAAGTGGTCGATGTCAAATATAATAACCCAACTAGGTTGGGGTCGACCACAGGAAATAAGTGTGAAAAGATTACTTGAGTAGTGTGAAGCTTGACTTAAATCGTAATTCTATTCCATTAGCTAAAAAGATTGTTGCAATTGATTGAAATGAAGACAAGTATTATTTTTTAAGATCTTAATTAATTTTATTAAAGAAAACAAGGTTGTGTCCCCTTCAATGGAATGTAATGTTATCGGTGTTAATATGATATATTTCTAATGTGAGGTCCTTTGATATGCAAATGATTTCTAAATGACTACCCAATATTTTTCAATAGTTAGGTAGTATTTCCTCTTTATGAGTTTTCCAAATATAAAAGACTTGCAATTAAGAATAATCAATTTATGCCAAATGGAATCCACTTATTCCTAAGCGATTCTATTAAACAAGGTTTAAAGCCTTGAGTTTTTGAATTCACTTCTACCAAATCCTAACCCACTTTTTAAAGTAAAGAAAGAGTAAAATGGTACTTGTTAATGTTTGCAACCACCAACACTAAATGAAGAATGAGAAATGAATAAATATCAACCAACCATTACATATATATTAAATGGTAAACACCCATTAACATTACACCCATTTAGCGGCCGCAACTTTAGTATTTAAAACTAGCCACTCATACTAAAATACAAACATAGAACAATATTTAAAGTCATAATGCTTACAAAAGTTCAAGAATATTTCTTCTAAATCTTCCAAAAGAATGAATATTTAATGCCTTTAATTGTAGTCTCTTTTTTAGACAAGATGTCCCACAAAAATCCTAATAAATCTATTTATAGTGGGCTAAAAGTTAGAGCCAAAATTGGACAAAAATGACCATGCAGAGCAGTAATGTGACCTCATAATGGTCGCATATCACGTATGCAGTTTGCATAACTTCGAATCCATTACATAATCCCAAATCATCAACATCCTTACTGAGCTACGACATACCTCCAACCTCACCCCGTTCGACCTTCTCAAGACGCACTTCAAAGTGATTTAGGCGATCTTCATAAGGTTTATGCTGCTATTGAAGAACACACACTGAGGATTGGATAGGGATCAATGCTTGCCGGATGAGGTTTGGGATTTCCTTTATCAGCTGGTCCACCTTAGCATTGGCATGCTGAGCTAGTATACCCAGCTTGGGAAGCACTGGTAAGGGGACCTCGGGCTGTGCAGTGGTGTGTTATAGAGTAGTTGTGGAGGTAGCTGGGGCCTGAGAAGTGTTAGGCAGTTGGACCTCTGATGCTGCTGAGTCCGCTGGAGGGGGGACTTGAGTCTCTGTTTGAGTCGTAGTTTCCTTTTCTACTACATCACTGATGCGCATAATATCAATGTCCTTGAGAGATTTCTCCAGTTTGTCATGCTTTAGCATAGGGGGCACATTCACATCTTTGCAGAGAGTTGTGATCAAGCATGGGAAGGGAAGTGATGTGTGTTTCTGGTTTGCTCGGATTCCCAGTTCCCCGAATATGATCTCGCCCACATCAATCTTTATGCCTATCATGATGCACGCAATGAGGATTTCCTTCTTAATGTTGATGTCAGTTTCATTCCTAGACAGTATCAGACGGGATGTGATAAAGCTGAGCCAATATCGACCCTCCCGTGTGAGATCCTCATTGTAGATCTTGTGTTTAGGGTCAATTCAGGCGGGTGTCCCCTTTTTTATGATAGAAGCAATCCAGGCTCACTCGTTGTTCTTGTTAGTGACCTTAGCCTCATATTCAGCTGTTCCTGACCTCCAATCCTCAAAGTACATATCATTTATGGTTGCGTGATCACATAGCATTTGAACCCCTCGAACTAGAACCGATTCTACAAATACCATGTTTCTCTTCTGCTCAGCATTCCTTTATGCACCACACAAAGCATAGTATTCCCTCGCAAGCGTCTCATTGTATTCATCATGGACCTCAGTGAAAAATTCCCATTTCCTCTGCTTGATGTTCTCAATTATATTAGGGTAGTGCTCCTTCAGCCCATTTAAACTATACTGTTTCTCCTTGATAATATTTCACTTTGATAACCCTTCTTTATATAGAGTCATGGGGCCCGTGACTCCAAATCGGAGATTAAGATCCTCCCCTTCTTCCTTCGTGCCTCAGCCTATAGGTCAACTGATGGTCTAAGGTCACTCTGTGCCTCCTCCTCTTCAGACTGGGAGGAGTGCTCAGAAGTAATACGAGTTGCTTGATCCCTCTAGCGTTTTGCTTGTGGTTCTTGTTGGCTTGGAGTAGCACTCCGTTTCTGTCTATGAGGGGGCGGTGATTGCATCAGATTAAACTTCTTTGGTGCCATTCCTATTGAGAAAACATGGTGTGAGTGGGTGAAATATCATAAGGAATACATTAGAGACAAAAGGAAGGAGTAAGTAGATTATGCGTGCGATCGCATATAAACTATGCGGTCCGTAAACCCATCGCAGATGTGCACAACATACAAGGCAAGAAAGATTATGCGATTGAAAAACCGCATAGTGGTCGCATTTTGTAACACCAGAAAGGCTAATGTTATGCCTCACTTTGCGGCATGGATGCGGACCGTAGAAGAGGTTTGCGATCGCAAAAGAGATCACATAACAGTGCACACCCCACTCACATGTTCTTCACACCATATGCACATCACGCTCACATGCTTTCCTAACACTACCTACTTAGATTCCTCAGTGTTGCTATAGGCCACCTAGTCGACTCAAGATAAGAGGGTACTCAGACTTCCCCCATTTTGTTTCACCAACAAGAACACACACATTCACTCAACCAAAACCTCACCATGATGATACTGCACTCAGGGGGAATTTAGGGGATCAGGGGCACGATCAATTTGGCCTCAAAATTTGGGAAGACACATAAAGCAGAATTAGGAGAAGGAGAAGAAAAACCATACCTGAATTTTAGCAAGATTATGCAGCCCGATAAGCTTTGTGTGAAATGGATTCCTTACTTTGTGAGTATGAATTCTTTTGGATCTTTTATCTTTTCTTTTCTTGCGGGTATTTTTTTTTTGTTCTTTTGATTTGTTTAAGTGTTAGTGTGAGATAAGAGTAAGGATGAAAAATGCAGAAGGTTAGGGTTTTGTACCTATCAAGTTTGCGGTGCTTAAGTCCATTGCAGAACGCATTATGCGATAGCATATGTGTTGTGCGATGGGCTAAGGACTGGGCAACCAAATTTAACTATGCGATGCCTTATGCGATCGCAAAATTGTTATGCGGGCCGCATAAGTGAAGATCTTACCCATTTTGTACACCAGGCTAACCAGTTTTTCTGACTAGGTCTGCGATGATTATGCGGTTCGCATAGTAATTATGCGACCGCATAGTTGTTGCCAATTCTGGACCTTTCTTTCCTTCAGTTTCCTCGGCACTAGGACCTTATTCGTGATACTTGGGAATACCTGCACTCTAACACACACGTTACCTTGCTCAATCTAAACTACATAAAAAATACTATAAAGAGTGTTACCATACATGGGTTGCCTCCCAAGAAGCGCTTGATTTAACGTCGCGGCACGACTCAATTGACCTCTTTTGGGTTATTCATTGGTGGGGACTGCTGTTGGACTATCCTTTAGAGAAAATTGATTTATCAAATGCCTTTCTCCTGCGGTACCGAGGTAATGCTTGACTCGATGACCATTCACTTTTAAATTTCGAGTCCCATCCTTCGACTCCAGTTCAATAGCACTATAGGGGGACACACTCACAATCTTGAACGGGCAAGACCATTTGGACTTGAGTTTTCCCGAAAATAACTTGAGTCTTTAATTGAAGAGTAAGACCAAGTCACCGGAATTGAATTCCTGCTTAAAGATCTTCTTATCATGGACAAACATCATCATTTCCTTGTACATGGCTGCACTCTCATAGGCATGGAGACGGAATTCCTCCATCTCATTTAGTTGTGTCATTCTCAGATTAGCAGCCTCGGCCCATTCAAGATTCATTTTCTTCAATGCCCACATTGCTTTGTGTTAAAGCTCTACTGGCAAGTGACATGTTTTGACAAAAACCAACCAGTATAGAGAAGTGCCAATGGGAGTCTTAAATGATGTGCGATATGCCCATAACACATCATCTATCTTTTGATATGTTTATAATCCATAGGGGACAAGGTCACTAACCAAGTAGTTAGAAATATCTTCATACAAAGGAGCAAATGTGTCAGACAAGGATAACATGTGCTCATATGGAAAAGCATCATTGATTTCAAAGTTCTATTTTGGCCTCCCTTCTTCTTCAAGCCGATAGGTGATCCTCAACTTGATTTTCTGTTCCTTTTCGATCCTTGACTTCAAAGTCAAACTCTTGCAATAAGAGGACCCACCGAATCAATCTTGGCTCGGCATCCTTCTTCGCCATAAGATAGTGAAGAGCAACATGATCAGTGTAGACTATCACCTTGGATCCCAACAAATAGGCCCGAAGTTTCTCAAAAGCATAGACAATGGCAAGAAGTTCTTTCTTAGTCATAGTATAATACACTTGAGCACCATTGAGCGTCTTGCTTGCATAGTAGACAGGATGAAGGACTTTGTTATGCCGTTGACCAAGCACCACCCCAATAGCTATACCACTGGCGTCACACATGAGTTCAAATGGGGACCAATCCGGTGTGACAATTATAGGTGTTGTGGTGAGACTCTCTTTCAATTCCTCAAATTTATTGAGACACTTCTAATCAAATACAAACTTGGAATCTTTTTCAAGGAGCTTGAACATAGGGTTTGCAATTTTGGATAAGTCTTTGATAAAACTCCTATAGAAGCCGGCGTGCCCCAAAAAACTTCAGACACCTTATACTAAAGTGGCTGGAGGAAGCTTGAAATAATTTCAATCTTGGCCCGGTCAACCTCTATGCCTTGTTTAGAAATTTGTGGCCCAAGACAATGCCCTCATCCACTATGAAGTGACATTTCTCCCAGTTTAGCACAAGGTTTGTTTATTCATACCTTTGGAGCACTTCTCTAAGGTTGTCAAGACAATGCTCAAAGGAATCACCCACTACCGAGAAGTCATCCATAAACATCTCTAAGAAATCTTCCACCATGTTTGAGAAAATTGACATCATGCACCGTTGGAAGGTAGCCGGAGCATTGCATATCCCAAATGGCATCCGGCTAAAGGCAAAGGTCCCATATGGACATGTGAAAGTTGTCTTCTCTTGATATTCCAATGCAATGTTGATTTGGTTATAGCCGGAATATCCATCCAAGAAGCAATAGAATGACCTTCCCGCTAGCAGATCAAGCATTTGACCAATAAAAGGCATAGGAAAATGGTCTTTGCAAGTAGCACTTTTGAGCTTCCGGTAGTCCATGCAAGCTCTTCATCCAGTCACAATCCTTGTCGGGATGAGCTCGTTTTTCTCTTTGTGGATCACGGTCATGCCTCCTTTCTTCGGCACACATTGCACCGGTCTCACCTAAGAACTATCGACGATGGGGTAGACTACCCTGGCATCTAACCACTTGATAATTTCCTTCTTCACCACCTCTTGCATGGATGGGTTTAATCTTCTTTGGTTCTCCACTAGGATTGCTTCCTTGCTCCAATTGTATTTTGTGCTCACAATTCCAGTGGGAATCCCTCGCATGTACATTATTGTCCACCCAATGGCTTGTCGGTGTTCCCTTAGGCCATTCAATAAATGACCTACCTGCACATTATTTAACAATGAAGAAACAATTACAGGTAAAGTATCATTAGAGCCAAGAAATTTATACCTCAAATGTGGTGGAAGTGGCTTGAGTTCAAGTTGTGGCGGCTCAACAATTGAAGGTTTTGCGGGGGGTGACTCTATTCTCTAAGTCAAGAGATAGCTTCTTTGGTGCACAAGTGTAGGACCCACGTCCTTCTAGTGCATTCACCGCTTCCATGTACCCCTCCATGTCTTCACCATCAAAATTCACTAATATAGCTGCCAAGGCCTCACCTATGCACTCTTCTTCCATATTCATCTCACTTGCATCCTCTACCTCATCAACAACATCAATGACTGAGGTTCCTTCATATGCATGTGGAAACTTCATACCCTTACTTGCTTGAAAGGTGACCTCTTCATCATAAACTCAGAACTTGATCTCATTTCGTTCCGAATCCATAAGTGCTCTTCCAGTAGCAAGGAATGGCCTCCCCAGTATGATAGAAATTTCATTATCAACAACACAGTCAAGGATCACAAAATCAGCCGGAATGAGGAACTTGCCCACTTTCACTAGGACATAGTCAACAATTCCCACTGGTCTTTTGATTGAACGATCATCCATTTGCAATCATGCTTGTAGGTCTCGGAAAGCTTAACCCCACTTGATTGTTAATAGCAAGAGGCATCAATTTAATGCTGGCCCCATTTTCACAAAGAGGTCTTGCAAAATCTCGTAAGCCAATAGTACATGGGATGGTGAATTCTCCCGGGTCTTATTTCTTTTCGACGGTTGTTGTTGCAATAATGGAACTAACCCGGTGACTCAGACTCACCACTTAATTCTTGGTGGATCTTTTCTTGGTTATCAAGTACTTTAAGTATTTAGCAAATCCCGACATCTCTTGGAAGGCTTCTAAAGATGGTATGTTCACCGACAATTGCTTTAGAATGTCATAGAACTTCTCGAACTTGTTATCTTCCGCCCTCCTAGCAAGTCTTTGAGGAAACATAGGGGTAGGTCGAGGAATTGGTGCTAGAGCGTTTGGGGCCTCTTTTACCTTTTCATTTACCTCAACATGGTGTGCTTCTTGGACTTTCACTTCTTTGGGGAGCTTTTAAACTTCAACGACAACCGACAGTTCGACTTGTGCCTCACCCTCTTGCTCAAGATCATCTACTCCATCCACTTGTTCATTTTCTCCTTGAAGTACCTTTCCGCTTCACGTGGTGATTTCCATGCAATGAGAAGTTGGACCACTCCCATTACCTTTAGGGTTGAGAATTCTGTCACTTGGGAGTGTGCCCTTTAACTTGGGATTTTTCTCGCTTGACAAATCTTGCATTTGCATTTCAAGCTTTTGTATGGAAGCGGTGTGTGACCCCACAAGTCCGTCCATGTTTTTCATTAAAGTGTCGACTCTTTCTTGATTTTGTAAAATTATTTAAAGCATTCCCTCCAACTTGGACTCACTTGAAGAACCTTTCTTATATTGCGAGGAGTTAGAGTATTGCCCTTTTGGTGGAACATAGGGGTTTGGACTTCGGTTTGCATAGTTGTTGTTGTTGTTGTTGCTCCAATTACCTTGACTTGACCCACCTTGATCATTGCGCCACTGTTGATGGCCTTGACCTTGAGGGTTTTGCCTCCATTGATTTTGTTGGCGATAAACACCTTGAGAATTATAGACATAGTTTGCTTCCTCGCACTCTTGATTCACCATGGGTTGCATGTCTTCCATAACATTTACTTTATTTGTCTGACTTTTTGTAAACATCTTGGTTAACACATTAATGTTGGTGGCAAGCCCAGAAATCACTTGGTCTCTCTCTTGGTTCTCTTTAATCATGTTGGTTTGAGAGGGAGTACCGTACGCAATTCCACCCTTGGTATCTTCGAGTGCCAAACTTGGTTGTGCTCACATATCTTGTCTAGAATCTGTGTAATCATTGGGAATGTTTTGTCCATGAAAGATTCATCTGCCGCATTTTTAGCTATGGATTGGTTCAATGGATCCAAACCCATGTAAAATTTCTCCAACAAGATTGTATCCGGAAAACCATGATTCGGAGACCTCACTAAGTATAGCTTGAAACAGTCCCATGCCTCATGTAAGTGTTCTCCTGGTAGTTGTTTGAAGAAGAAGATTTTATCTTTGAGCTCGGATTTCTTGCTTTGTGGGAACCAGTTGACTAAGAAAGCACGGACGAGTTCAGGCCAAGAGTGTATAGAATGAGGAGGTAGATTTTGAATACATTTTCTCGCCTCTCCATCTAGTGAGTACTTGAATACCCGCATTATCAGGGCATCATCTATCACATTGTTCTGCTTATGCATTGCACACACACCTAGAAAATTTCTAAGGTGTTGCGTTGGATCATCATCAGTAGAGTTTCTGAATAATCCTTATGCCTTGAGCATTAGGATTAGATCATGTTCTACCTTGAAGGTAGAAGAATCAACTCACGGAAGGACAATGGTGTTGGTATCCTTAATATAATCCTCAATAAACGAATAGGGATTCTCTTCTTCCTCATAATCGTCCATGTTTACCTATCACACCAAGGAAAGAAAGAAAAGTGTGATGGAATAGAAAAGATGTAAAGTGAAGTGCACACTATTTAGTAATTTCAAAACCGTATTTCCCGGCAATGGCGCTAAACTTTGATACGCTCAAATTACACTTTAATAAATAGTGTAAAGCGGTCGATGTCAAATATAATAACCCGACAAGGTTGGGGTCGAATCCCACAGGGAATAAGTGGGAAAAGATTACTTGAGTAGTGTGAAGTTTGACTTAAATCGTAATTCAATTCCGTTAGCTAAAAAGATTGTTGTAATTGATTGAAATGAAGACAAGTATATTTTGTAAGATCGTAATTAATTTGATTAAAGAAACCAAGGTTGTGTCCACTTCAATGGAATGTAATGCTGTCGGTGTTAATATGATATATTTCTAATTGGAGGTCCTTTGATATGCAAATGATTTCCAAATGACTCTCTTTATGATTTTTCCAAATATAAAAGAATTGCAATTAAGAATAATCAATTTATGCCAAATAGAATTCACTTATTCCTAAGTGATTCTATTAAACAAGGTTTAAAGCCTTGAGTTTTTGATATTCACTTCTACCAAACCCTAAACCACTTTTCCAAGTAAAGAAAGAGTAACACTAAATGAACACCGATATTCACTTGTTAAGAGTAACACTTCTACCAAACCCTAAACCACTTTGATATTCACTTGTTAATGTTTGCAACCACCAACACTAAATGAAGAATGAGAAATGAATAAATATCAACCAAACATTATAGATATATCCAATGGTAAACACCCATTAACATTATAACCATTTAGGGTCCGCAAACTTAGTATTTAAATCTAGCCACTCATACTAAAATGCAAACATGGAACACTATTTAAAGTCATAATGTTTGTTGCACGTGCAAGAATCTTTCTTCTAAAGCTTCCAAAAGAAGTGCAGATTTTAGAGAGATTCTTCATCGATCTAGTGGCCGGTGAATCACTGATCAAAGAGCAAGCAGCCGCCAGGTTTAATGATTTATATTCAATGCCTTTAATTGTAGTCTCTTTTTCAGACAAGAAGACACACAAAAATCCTAATAAATCTATTTATACTGGGCTAAAAGTCGGAGACAAAATTGGACAAAAATGACTCTGCAGAGCAGTAATGCAACCGCATACTGGTCGCAGATCACATATGTGGTCCGCGTAACTTCAAATCCATCACATAATCCCAAATCTCAGAACCCACTTCTTGGCCGCATGTCAGTTATGCGGTCCGCATAACCATTATGCGACCGCATATTCTTCTGCAAAAGTGTCATTTCAGCTTCCTTGATCCCAATTATGCGGCCACTATTGTTGATACCCAATTTTTCCTCAAATTATTTTAAAATTGCATATATACCTTCAAAAACATGTTTTCATACCAATTGGTATTCTTCCATAATTTTCCCATATTTTTATTAATTTATTCAATATTTCATTTCTAATAATTAACTATAAATTGCATCACAGATGATTTCAAAAATATTTCTTGACTTAATATATTATTTTTAATCCTATTAAGACCAAATTATTTCACAATCAACCAAATTGGCACTCTTTGGCTATAATTGTAATACCTTTGCAATTATATCCTAATCATATGTTTTATACTATTTTTATCCAATAATTAGTCGTTTACATTCTTTAATACTTATTAATCATATAATTTAAATTACTAAGCATCAATTTCATTTTTCGCAATTATCATCTATTTTATAAATTATTTTAGTTAATTTTAATTGGTTATTTAATAGTTAGCCACTCTCTATTTAAATTCTAGCCTAAATCCAATTGGACCCCAACCCCAATTCAATTAGCCCAAATACCAGGCCCAGTCTACTTAGAGCCACCCGACCCAATCCCATTTTTAATCTGGACCGTTGATCATTTCTGATCAACGGACCATATTAGTCCTTACCAAATAAAGACCCTAGAAGACTACCCCCTCCATTGATTTTCCCCCTCATTCGTAACTCAACCGTCTCTCTCTCTATCTGAAACTCTCTCTAGAACCTTCCCCCTTCTTCGAGCTCTGTCTCTCCTTCTCCGGCCACCTCCTTTGCCTGAAGCTATGAGGTTCTCACCTCTCCTTGACCCAATGGCTCCGCCTTTCATGTCTGTCTCACCGATGGGGGATTTCAAGCGATCCTGAGGCAGTACACTCCCATCTCCGATCTCATGTCATGTTTTTCGACCTCCTATGGCCATTCGAGTGAGGTCCTTGAATTTTCCGGCCAACGCCGGTAATATCTATGTCTCTCTTCTCTTTTTGGGTTTTCTCTGGAAACCCTAGTTCTAAGATCTTCCGATCTTTTTAGATCTATGACAGATCTATGTTCATCCTGAGGTTTTCACCCATTTTTCTCTTAAATCCCCAATGCTTTTCAAACGATTCTGCATATTTGAGAACTAGGGTTTCTTGCCCCCTTTTTAAATATTTGATCTTCTGATTTTCGTATTAAAATTGATTTCCAGTATGTTTTTAAACGCTCTGCTTAAATCTCCTCTTTTACTCTTAAGTATTCTGATGAAACCCTAATTTTTTTAAGGTTTATGTCTGTATCATTTATCTGTATGTTCTTCTGGATTCTCTCTGAGTTCTATACTTCTTGCCGTACTTTTGTTGTTAGGGTTTCGATTTGCTATTGTTTCTCCAAATACTTGCTTAGGGTTTCTCTGATTTTGTTCAATACATGTTGTTTAACCATTAATAGGACTGACTGTTTGCCTTATTGATTGTTCACACAATAACTTATACTGATTTTTGTGTAAACTCCTTAGACCTGTGATATCTTCCCTGAATATGTGACTTTGTGTATTTTCCTTGTAAACTCTGTATTGATTTTCGAATTGTTTCCTTGTCTGCGTGATACTTTCCTTATTTAGCATTGAGTCCCTGTGATTTTCAATCCCATCCGTGATTCTTGTGACTAAATTTCAGAATTAAGTTTTACTATACCCTATTTATGTGCACGAATTTTTTGCTGATTGTCTGACATATACTCTCCCTAATTGTGTGTCATGTACCTAGACTTAATTGCTTGCTATATACCGTACTAGTCCTTTTATGGTAAATGTCAGTTTTATAGTTGATTCTTTTCCTTATTTAACTTTAATTGTGTCGTTTGAATTATGACTCCCTAATGAAAGGGAGTCCAGATCTTTGATTGATTATGATTGGACATTATTTCTATAATTATGTTAAACTATTATTCCTTACCTTATTTCACTACTCATTTTCAACCCTATATATACTCTATTCATACACAAACACATAGAGGAACTGATCTGTTCAAAAAAAAATCTCTCTCACACAATTTAAAAGACTCTCTGCTCTCTCTTCTGTGCTAACTACTACTATTCTAAGTTAGCCAGCCACAAGCCAAGGCTAACTATTGAGCATCTCCAACTTTCCTGTTTGTGTTACTACTTTCTTCACTTCACTGGTATGTTCTAATTTAGGCTTCAGTCCTCAAACCAACATGTTTCTACTACTGTTGTAATTCAATATGCTTCCAATTTGCTTACTTATTCTTCAACATATATCTAGGATCCTGAACTCCCCTCTGCATGTAAGTTAGGATTTATTTGTTTATGATCAACATGTTTCTGTATATTTAGCACCTACTTCTTACATGCCTATGACTGGTACATTAGTTTAACCATGGCCTTAGTTGTTAATATAACCTAGCACTTTACTGTACCCCTAATCCTCTAGACCCTTAGGAGTTTCTGATTGTATGTCTATGTGTGTATTTTCCTGCTGCATGTCTACCTTACATGCTCTGTATTTGTCCCTCAAATCCCATTAGCCCTTTTTGTGATTGTTGGACTATCCTTGGTCCTTTGTGTGATGTTAAGCTTCTATTTACTTCTTCAAACTGTTTTCTTACTTACCCTTTCTCAAAACGGTTTCTTACTTAAACCCTTTTAAAAAAAATAAAAGCACTCTCACATATACTCTTAGAAGTTTAAGTTCAGCCCCCTTCGTGTGAGCACTGCTTTGGGGACCCTTTGAGTGCCCTCTGAACTCTGACACACAAGGCTGGAACTTCCCACACTGCACATGTTTAACTCTTTGGCTATGTCTGGGTGTGAGCACTACCCGGGAGCCCTTGAGGTCCTTAAGGAACTTTGACACACCCTGACTATGAAAGGCTATGAAATACCAAAGGCATTGAGGTTTGGAAGATCTGGGCCTAATTGGAGGATCCCTATAGAAGTAACTTCTTCTTTTTCCTTTGGTTGTGTAATTCATAATTCTTGGCCTGTAATAATTTGTAAACAGATATTTGGGAATGGATAGTGGAAAGGGAAGGGTAGCTATATAGATTATCCCTGTTAAAGGGTAGATACCATGACTCTAGGTTTACATTTGTTACGTGTACACTAGAAATTCATGCTTAGGGCTGATTGTATGCGAGCATATCATGCATTAGATATCCTGTTCCTTAGGTCCATGTTTATTGCTTCAGCATCTTGTTATGGCATTATCATTTATCATATAGAAATCATGCTCTAGGATTAATCGTTAATATAAGCATGTTATTCATGTAAACCAGTTCTAATATCGCTGTAATATTGTGATACGCCTAGGAATCATGCTTAGGATAATAATGCGCTAATAAACAAGTCATCCTCATACTTGCTACATAGCATGTTCAAGTACTGTGACTTTATGCATTTAGAAATCCTGCCTAGGATTTCTTTATACTACCCATTCTGCGTCTATATGTGTGCATATTAGATATCATGTCTTAGGACCTCATCAACACCTAGTTTAACTACCGATTGCATGAAAAAGGCCCTAAAAATAATTTCACCAAGTTTCCAAACAATTAGTAATAGTTCTGTATTTTGCAACACCTAAGTGCAGCATGTTTAGGCAAACTAACTTGTAACAGATTCTTTAATAATCTGGATAATTAATGGGTGTTGTCATACGCTTAGGCAGGCTTTAGGTGTTAAACTTATTAAAAATGGAAGCATACTCCTTATATCTGCTTCTTGACTATTAATGGTTATAATCAGTAAGAAACTGATAAAATTCATCTTCTGAAATCAGTAATAAGGCTGCCTCACTATTGCATTCTCACCTAGATATCATGCCTTAGGTTTTGAATTTAATAAGGCCTTACTTGTGTTTGAGTCATTTTATTTATGTGCATAATATGTGGAGGAGTACTTGGGCCTCGTATCTGCTCCTATTTTTATTCCCTTGATCTGAAGTCCTAATTGTTATTGTTTGTCACTTAGAATCTTGTCCTTTTAAACCTAGGGGTCAAACTAGTACTTCCTGTTAGGGTAATAGTCCTAGCCTCCTCCAGGACTGATAGGGTGGGACGGGTAATAGCACGCAACAAAGCCCGTGACCAACACACGCTTTAATTACCTTCGCGGGGTGGGAAGGGTGGAATATGGATATGATGACCGGTGCGCTAATACCACGTGTAGCCCCTCTTCTAGGAGTGATTACCGGGTATTGCATTGATGTGATCCATATTATTATAAACTTAGGAAACCTGTATATGCTAGTTCGTAATCATCTCTACTATTTTGTTAACATCGTCATGCTTAAGATTTAAATCCCCTCTTATTTGAGCCTTTACTTGTTATTTGCTAGTTGTACAAATTCACGAAACCATTTGGCCGGGAACCACACTTGTGGATCCTGAGGGATGCCTAACACCTTCCCCTTAGGATAATTTCAAGCCCTTACCCAAATCTATGGTTAGCAACGTAGTTATAATTGAACCCCTTACGTTCCCTAACGCACCGTTAAAATCGTTAGGTGGAAACTCTTCAAAATTTTCAAACCCCTTTCCCAAAAAGAAAGAGTTGTCCCAACCAATGTCATAAACCCGATATTCCGAGAGGGAAAAAATGGGGCACGACAGCATGGCGACTCTGCTAGGAATATCCAGGCTTTTACCATTTCAAATTGTTTCGTGAATTTACGTATTTATTTTAAATACTTGCACCCTTTCCTATTCCCTTTGCACGCAATTAATTGTTTACTTCGGGTATTTACTTTTCTTCAAAAACGTAACATACACGCCTCTTTGTATCCTTTTGTAACTGCTTTAAATCATTACTACCGTTTTTACCGCTTTCTTTAACGTGCAAATACGTGACAACTTGTTTTAATAATTATTGCATAAATGATGCTCATAATTCATACTCCACTCGTGCCAAAAAAAATACTATAGCAACGTTTGATAAGTGGTTGCGCCCTTCCTATATTATCACCCACTAAATTTGGAAAGGCTTATTTGCGGTAAAACTAGTCGATCAGTGGTGCAGTCGACGGTTCTATGCCTTTCCCCCTTGAGTTGTCCGCTCGAGGGTACCAGTCTAAAACCCCTATAGAAACCTTACTCCGTTATGTTGTTTCATGCATCATGGTCAAACCTAGTCAAGCTAAAGTGTCATCCGCACGATAGCTTTTAAGATAGCCTTATCCAAAAGTCCACCGGGTTTCCTTAAACCCAAACGGACGCCCTCACATTCTGTGCATTTATTTGGAGAACTAAATGCTTCCTGATAACTATTGATGATAAATAGTCAAGTCCGGTGGGGGTAAGGGCCTAACTTATTTGCTTTGCAGAAAAAAAGAATGAGGCACGAAGTCACCAAATTCGGCATAGTCTCCAACATCCACCCAAAACTGTTGAGTTGGTGGGAGGATCTGCACTATAGAGACAAAGCTATCGTCAGGAAACACTTGGGTAATCTACCATCTCTTTTGGAAATCTAGCCTAACAAAATGATAGTAGAGGCTACTACCCTATTTTGGGATAGTGAAAGATCCGTGTTACGCTTTCGGAATGTCGAAATGGCGCCATTGATAGAAGAGATAGGAGGGCTAGCTAACCTAGTATGGGAAACTCTGGGGTTATTGATTCCTGATTACGGCATAGGTAAAAGTTTCCTCAAAATGATGGGTCTGAAAAAGGACGCGGAACTGGTATGTTTGGAGGATTCGTACGTTCCTTTTGACTACTTGTACGAAAGGTATGGCTATAGAAAATCATACTGTACCTACCATGACGAGTTAGCTATCACCTCTCTGGGACACGTCCATCACCGAGTGTTCGTGTTTATGGTTTGCTTTTTGGATTTGATCGTGTTCCCGATGAAGAAGGGAAGGATCCATACCAGGCTAGCCATGGTAACTAAGACCATAATGAAAGGGGTAAATGGGCAATATTTCAACATTGTGCCCATGATCGTTGCAGACATATATTGGGCCTTAGAAAGGTGTCAACAAGGATCAAAGCATTTCGAAGGTTGAAATTTATTACTTCAACTCTGGCTCGTGGAACATCTCCAAAAAGGCGAATATCGATAGGACATCCACCACCAAATGTGGGATGACCACATCGCTTTCCATCACCCAAAGCGAATGAACTATATCCCTGACATGTTCGCTCAGCCTGAAAATGCTGAAGGATGGGTTGAGCTTTTTGATTATCTGACTGAAGAACATGTTCAATGGATGTTTGAATGGTTTCCAACGGATGAGTTCATCATTAGATCCTGAAACGCATCATTTCTGATACTGATTGGAAAAAGGGGGACATACCCTTACGTCCCTCTTCGAGTTATGAGGCAAGCAGGAAGGAAGCAAGTCATCCTTAGGGTCGAAAAGATGAGCCATCTTCGAGCTGACTTTCAAAATAATGATAGTCCTCACAAGTGCCAAGATTAGCACCTGTGGCACTGCAAGGTTATACTGGAGAAAGACACCATCGAGCCAGACAGGTATCACGCCGGTTATACCCCTTTCTATCTTGCTTGGTTAGAAGAGGATCTGGGTGGTCAGAGCAAGCCGGGGTACGTCCGAGGTCACAGGGTTATAGATGAAAGGGCTAAAGCACAAGTCAAGTTCAACCAGCTGCGCAAAAGAATCCGGGAAAATAAGGATGATCACCACAAAATACATGAGTCCAACAAAAGACTTATCGAGGAATGGAAGGACATGGCTATCAGTGCCAACAAGAGGCTGGGGTACTTGGAACAAGGTATAATCGATTTGGAAGAAAAGTTCATCAAAAGAGTTGAAGATTGTCAAAAGGCTGAGGGATTTGTTGGGGGATACCTAGCCAGAACTTACCTGTTGTTGTGATTTCGCGAGCTAGGAAAGATACTCGAAGGAAGCAAGAATGCCCAATCTGGGGAAGGTCTTTCTGGGACCAAGTAGATAGGAATGTCTTTATTTTTCTATCAATGTAATAAGGCCAATGGCCATTAGTGACTTTTATTTCTATCATTTTAGGATTTGTCTATTTTTATTATCAATAAAATGAGGAATTTAGCATTTTAAGTTCTCCAAATCAATTTGTCGCTAGGCCTACCTGGGGCACAAAGAGGTCCCCAACACGCTTTCATTTCTGCATTATGTGTTTAAATACTGCAATACTCTTTTCATGATCCTCACTGACTTGGTTACCTTTTTTTTTTATTTTTCTTACTCCCCTCCCCAAAAGGTTAGTTCGTGCATTCTGGCATCATCAGCCTATTGCACCAGATCCAAGGGCCCTCCACCTACTCCTCCCCCTAGTCCTCCTAAGGGCAAAAATAAAGGCAAAAGAAAGATGGAAGAGTCCAGCGGGATCAGAAAGGAGAATGTGATAGAACGGGTAGAGGCCACTGATGGCCGAGGTATTCAGATCCTGCATGAGAACATGTCACCACTTGAATAGAAATTGCTGAAGTTTCAGGAAGAACTCGATCAAGTCCGGAATCTTGCCAATTTGTCATTTTTCCTCAACATCGCTGACGTCAACCTTCCAAATGCTCAAAACCCCGCACCTCCACAAAATATCCCAAGATAACAAAATCATCTCGCACCTCACCATCACATCATTCCCCCAAAGAACCAAACACTCCCTATGTAGTGCAATGCTTTCCACACCTCAAATAACACTCCACTACTCATCCCAGAACGCCAAAACCCCCACAAAAGACCATTTCCACAACTATAACAATCCTATCTATGTGGAAACCATGACCCACTCCACTCCGCCTATCCCACAGGCATCCGAGTCTGACGAAAAGGATTTACTTATGAGGAACCTGGCCGAAGATCTTAGGAAACTGACCAGCCAAGTCCAGGGTGTTGAAGGAACCAAGGGAATTGAAGGGTTAAATTATGAAGATCTTTGTATCCAACCTGATGTTGAACTGCCCAAGGGGTACAAACCTCCAAAGTTCGAAATGTTTGACGGTACTGGTGATCCGAGAGTCCATCTGAGGACCTATTGCGACAAACTGGTTGGCGTAGAAAAGGATGAAAGAATCCGCATGAAGTTGCTCATGAGGAGTTTGAAGGGAGACGCACTGTCTTGGTATATCAGCCAAGACCCCAAGAAATGGTCAAACTGGGTAAGCACGGCGTCTGATTTCAGGGACAAATTTAGATTCAACACAGAGAACGCACCGGATGTGTTCTACATTCAAAATTTGAAGAAGAAACCTACAAAAACATTTCGAGAGTATGCTACTCGCCAGAGGTCCGAAGCCGCTAAAGTCAGACCTGCTCTAGAGGAAGAATAGATGAACAAGTTCTTTGTCCAGATCAGGACCCACAATATTATAAATGGTTAATGATGGTTGAAGGCCACAAGTTCTCTAACATCATCAAATTGTGTGAGCGGATTGAAGAAGGTATTAAAAATGGTAGGGTTACAAATTTTGAAGCCTTGCAAGCCACTAACAAGGCTCTACAGTCCAGTGGTGTGTCTAAGAAGAGAGATGTGGGAGCCATAATTGTTACACAAAGGACCAAGTCCGCACTCAAATACCAAACCTATCTGACACCTCCACTCACATATCATCCAACCCCGAATTACCAAGCACCCTCACCAAATTACCAAACTCCACCACCTTCTTACCAAGCTCCACCACCCACATATCAACCTGCTTCGCCCAAATATCCATAACCCGCTCCTGTCTACCACACTTATAATTCCCAGCCATCCCATTACCAATCACCCCCTTCACGCCAAAACTTCCCTAGAACTTGTCCCAATTTTGATCGCCGCCCTCCAAAGCAATACACCGCCATAGCCGAGCCCATTGACCAGCTGTATGAAAAACTCAAAGCTGCTGGTTATGTCACACCTATCCCTGCTGCCACCCCTGAGAACCCTTCTCAGTGGGTTAACCTAAACAAATCATGTGCATACTATTCCGGCATGAAGGGACACACCATCGAAGAATGCCTTTCTCTGAAGGACAAAATACAGGCTCTCATTGACAACAAGATTATTGTGGCAAAGGACCCCGCTCGAAACTTTCGCGACAATCCTCTGCCAGACCATAAGGGTAGAGGTATCCATGTGATTGAAATAGAAGATGATTGGGATCCCAAGGGGTCAATCGGGTTTATCGCAGAAGGCGATGACCCAAAGAAACCCGCAGTCACTCTCAAACCGATCATAGTCAAGATTAATCCATCTGAGGCCGCTGAGGTGAATATGTCTATACCATTTGAGCTTGAAGCAGCACCACCTGCAAAGTCACTACTGCCAATTGAAGTTTAATTTGTATCTCCAGCAAATGCACCAGCTTCATTCGAGGTCGCAGTCTTGCCACCCCGAACACACATTCCGTTTGAAGTAAAGATGGATGCACCAATTCCGGTGGCAATGTCAACCACGACACCCTTCTATTCAAATGCTACCCCTTGGGACTACGCAGCCGAGGCAAGAAGGAAAGGCAAGGTCAGGTCTGAGGAAGCTATCGCAGCACAGGGTATGACGAGAACGGGTAGGATCTACACCTCTGAGCATCTAGCCGAGTCAAGCAAGCAGGCTGCCAACCGGCATCCCCTTACCGAAATAGGTCCCGATGATCTTTGGAGAAAGGTACAGGCTAAGGAGTATTCATTTATCGACCAGCTGAACAAGACACCGGCACAAATATCCATCCTCTCTCTGCTGCAGAATTCTGAAACACACAGAAATGCTTTGTTGAAAGTGTTGAGTGAAGCATATGTGCCAAACAACATCACCAGTGGGGAAATGGCCAATATGGTAGGCCAGGTACTAGAGAATCATAAAATCACTTTTCATGAGGATGAGCTACCACCTGACGGATTGGGGCACAACAAAGCACTGCACATCACCGTGCAATGCGAAGATCATTTCATCACAAGAATCTTGATCGATGGAGGTTCCAGTCTTAACATTTGTCCGTGGATAACACTCAAGAAATTGGTTATAGGGCTACATTAGATAAGGGATGGGGCGATCAATGTGAAAGACTTTGACGGTTCTCAGAGGTCCACCATGGGGGAGATCAGTCTATGTCTAGAGACGAGACCGACTTGGTTCGAAGTGGAGTTCTAGGTGATAGATGTTCTGGCATCGTATAACCTGTTGTTGGGACGACCCTGAATTCATGCTTCTGGGGCCGTAGCATAAACACTACATTAGGTGGTAAAATTCAAGTGGAACCACCAAGAGGTGATTATTCATGGTGACGGTAGCAACCCCATTTATAGTCGTCAAACTATTCCAGTGATTGACGGAAAAAGGAAGATAGGCGGAGGAACATACCACCACATTGAACGGGTCAATGCTATCGACAAAGACAAATAGTGGGACAACAAGATTGAGAGAATCCTGAGCTGGAGAGGATATGAGCCAGGCAAAGGGCTCGGTAAAAACCTCCAAGGGATCACGAAGCCCATAAAGCTCAAGAAGCATGGCACCACTTTCGGACTGGGGTATAAGTACACTTGGCAAGAATTCAACGACTGGTCGCCACCTTGGCGTGGTCCCTATTACCCTTTGGAGCAGCCGATACCTCATCTTGAGCAGACTTTCAAGCAGGCCGACACTAGTTACGGTTCAGACGAGGAAGAAGCACTTGCAGAAATGAAGAGTTTGTTCCTAGAGGATGATGATATGGATTGTTGTGTTGTTCTCGAGGGGGAGGGGGAGGAAGGACCTTCCATACAGATTGTAATCTAGGCGGCATATCTCAAGAACTGGTCTATCAAGACAACCAAAGCCCGACAAGCCTCGGGGTAGCAAGGCTAAAACAAGCATTATTTACTGTTCTATTTACTAAATGATTTTCCTTTTCCTACATTTTTCAATTTCCGCAATAAAGATCTTCAATGTTCAAAACAGTTATTCAATCTATCAAAGCATCTTATAAATTTCTCTAACGGATCTGATATTTATCGCTATTGTTTTCTCTCATTACTTTATTTATACAGCATTACTATTACTTGTCTTGATGAACTGATGACTGTGACATGCAATGAGACAACGCAACAAACGAACATTGCTACAGATAAAGACGACATACCTGATGAGATTGTCAAAGAAGTTGAGAACTTTGACAACAGACCTAAGTCCAACCTGGATGAGACTGAAGTTATCAACCTGGGAGATTCAGAAAACATCAAGAAGATACTAAGACATATGATACAAAGGCATAACCAATGGCATGAAAACTTATCATTCGTTCTACTGGGGTACCGCACCACTGTCCGCACATCAACAGGGGCAACTCCCTATATGCTAGTTTATGGTACAGAGGCTGTAATTCCTGCCGAAGTGGAGATTCCATCTCTAAGAATTATACAAGAAGCTGAGCTCAGCGATGCAGAATGGGTAAGAAGTCGTTAAGAGCAACTAGCCCTCATAGACGGGAAGAGAATGAATGCAGTATGTCATGGTCAACTATATCAGAATAGAATGGGCAGGGCCTTCAACAATAAAGTCAAGCCGAGACGATTCACACCAGGGCAGTTGGTGTTAAAGAAAATCTTTCTGTATCAAGATGAAGCAAATGGGAAGTTCTTTCCCAATGGCAAGGTCCGTACATGGTTCATAGAGTGCTGACAGGAGGAGCACTCATACTTGCAGAAATGGACGGAGAACTTTTGCCGAAACCGATCAATTCAGATGCAGTCAAGCGCTACTATGTGTAATTGTTTATGTTTCCACAAATGATGTAATTTGAACTACGCCTGACCTGATTCCTGTTTAAGAGGGGATACGTAGGCAGCCCTATGGGTTCGGTCACAATTCAATAAGAATTTATTTTTTCCCCGCAATTGGAAACTGGGGCAGAATTTTGAGGATGGCCCTCAAAATTCCGAAGCGAGCAGCAGTCCACAAGCATTCACCCAGCCAACTGGGGTAGAATTTTGAGGGTCTTCCTCAAAATTCTGAAGCAAGTTCAGCCAATCGTCGCGCGAGTAGCACTCAAAGGTGTCCATCCACCAAACTGGGGCAGAATTTTGAGGACCCTCAAAATTCCGCAGCAGAAGAGGTTGCAATGTCTCAAGCCGTGTCATGTCGTCGGTTCATCTAAAACTATTTTAGATTATATGCTTATATTATACTTTTACAAAATCATGCATATTTATTTTTGAAATAGCTTGTTTAGAAAATGCTACCCCAATGACACAGACAATATCATCATGATCAAGCAAACAAGCCAAGCAGGGCCAACAGGAATGCGAACTAACCTTTCCCCTTTACAAAACTCATGATCTTTCTTTGGATGCAGACACAAAATTGCAAAAAGCCCTGAAATATATTATCCGCTCCAAGGACAGACATCGTTCCTCAAACTCATCACACCAACACTTATTATCATCACAAACAATGCTTCATTATCACAATGCTCTATCGCAATTTAGCACCAGCTAAGATTTGTTGTCGTCCTTCCTCACATATTGCATAAGGCTACCTTTCTGCCTTCCGAGGTTAAAAGCTACCTCCATCTGCATTCACATATTGCATAAGGCTAAATTTCTGCCTTCCGAGGTTAAACGCTACCTCCATCTGCATTTGCATATTTGCATAAGGCTACCTTTCTGCCTTCCGAGGTTAATCGCTACCTCCATCTGCATTTGCATATTTGCATAAGGCTACCTTTCTGCCTTTCGAGGTTAAACGCTACCTCCATCTGCATTCACATATTTGCATAAGGCTACCTTTTTTCCTTCCGAGACTAAACGCTACCTCCATCTGAATTCGCATATTTGCATAAGGCTACCTTTCTGCCTTCCGAGACTAAACATTGTCTCTATCTGCATTCGCATATTGCATAAGGCTACCTTTCTGCCTTCTGAGGCTAAACAACGTCTCCATCTGCATTCGCATATTGCATAAGGCTACCTTTCTGGCTTCTGAGACTAAACAATGTCTCCATCTGCATCTATTCTTGCATAAGGCTACCTTTTTGCCTTCCGAGGCTAAACGCTCCCTCCCATTTACTTTTCAAGGAAATCATTGTCTCTAACATTATTTACTGCTCTTCCCTTTTGGGCTAAGGTATGCCCCTTTAATTCGCAAGACTAAGCTCTGTCTTGTCAACATCATACTATTGCATCTTCATGGGCTGAAATATCGCCAACTTATCCAAAGGTCTCATCGTTCGGAGGCACCATCTTCATGGCCAGAGAACACCATGTCATGGCCTAAGGATCTCTTTTATCAGTTTGCATATCATTATTCAAAGGCATCATGGTTCAGAGGCACCACCTTCATGGCCCGAGAATATCATTTCATAGCCCGCGAATCCCGTATCAAGCGATTCATGGCCCAGGACATCATGGTCTAAGGACGTCATCCTCAACCGTCCAAAGACACATTCATAGTCCAATGGGAACTTGCATATTGTTTAAATTTACGCATAATATATGCCTGTATTGCTTATTTGCAGATAATCCGGCTAGCAACAGCCATCCAGGAAGGAGCGGTTCCGCTCCAATTCTCCTAACTATCCCACAAGCCCTTGACCACCCAACCTTGCATTTTGCGTCCGTCCTTGTGAAACTTTATCGGTATACTTCGCCGATGGCTCCTCAACTACATACGGTTTGATTCCTATAAAACCAGGGATATGTAGGCAGCTCATAAGCCAGCGTGCGGCCTAAATCTCTTCAAACCGTTTCGCTCGGTCAAAATTGGCCATCATATTGTTAGCCGGCAAATCTTTCATCCTTACTAGGTAAAGAGGGGCAGCTATTGATACCCAATTTTTCCTTAAAATTATTTTAAAATTGCATATATACCTTCAAAAAACATGTTTTCATAACAATTGGTATTCTTCCGTAATTTTTCCATATTTTTATTAATTTATTCAGTATTTCATTTCTAATAATTAACTATAAATTGCATCACAAATGATTTCAAAAACATTTCTTTACTTAATATATAATTTTTAATCCTATTAAGACCAAATTATTTCACAATCAACCAAATTGGTACTCTTTGGCTATAATTGTAATAACTTTGCCATTATAGCTTAATCATATGTTTTATACTATTTTTATCCAATAATTAGTCGTTCGCATTCTTTAATACTTATTAATCATGTAATTTAACTTACTAAGCATCAATTTCATTTTTTTCAATTATCAGCTATTTTATAAACTATTTTAGTTAATTTTCATTGGGTATTTAATAGTTAGCCACTCTCTACTTAAATTCTAGCATAAATCCAACCAGACCATAACCCCAGTTAAATCAGCCCAAATACCAGGCCAAGTTTACTTAAAGCCACCTGACTCAATCCCATTTTTAAAGACCCTAGACGACTACCCCCCTCCATTCACTTCCCCCCCTCATTCGTAACTCAACCGTCTCTCTCTCTCTCTCTCTCTCTAAGACTCTCTCTAGAACCTTCCCCCTTCTTTGAGCTCTGCCTCTCTTTCTTCGGCCACCTCCTTTGCCAGAAGCTATGAGGTTCTCACCTCTCCTTGACCCAATGGCTCCGCCTTTCATGTCTGTCTCACCGATGGAGGATTTCAAGCGATCCTGAGGCAGTACACTCCCATCTCCGATCTCATGTCATGTTTTTCGACCTCGTATGGCCATTCGAGTGAGTTCCTTGAATTTTCCGGCCAACGCCGGTAATATCTAAGTCTCTCCTCTCTTTTTGGGTTTTCTCTGAAAACCCTAGTTCTAAGATCTTCCGATCTTGTTAGATCTATGACAGATCTATGTTCATCCTGAGGTTTTCACCCATTTTTCTCTTAAAGCCCTAATGTTTTTCAAACGATTCTGCATTTTTGAGAACTAGGGTTTCTTGCCCCCTTTTTAAACATTTGATCTTCTGATTTCAGTATTAATATTGATTTCCAGTATGTTTTTTAAACGCTCTTCTTAAATCTACTCTTTTACTATTAAGTATTCTGATGAAACACTAATTTTTTAAGGTTTATTTCCGTATCATTTATCTATATGTTCTTTTGGATTCTCTCTGAGTTCTATACTTCTTGCCACAGTTTTGTTGTTAGGGTTTCAATTTGCTATTGTTTCTCTAAATACTTGCTTAGGGTTTCTCTGATTTTTTTCAATACATGTTGTTTAACGATTAATAGGTCTGACTGTTTTCCTTATTGATTGTTCACACAATAACTTATACTGATTTTTGTGTCAACTCATTAGACTTGTGATATCTTCCCTGAATATGTGACTTTGTGTATTTTCCTTGTAAACTTTGTACTGATTTCGGATTGTTTCCTTGTCTGTGTGATACTTTCCTTAGTTAGCATTAAGTCCCTGTGATTTTCAATCCCATCCGTGATTCTTGTGACTAATTTTCAGAACTAAATTTTACTATACCATATTTATGTGCACGAATATGTTGTTGATTGTCTGACATATACTCTCCTTAATTATGTTGTTTTGTATCTAGACTTAATTGATTGCTATATACCTTACTACTCCTTTTATGGTAAAGGTCAGTTTTATAGTTGATTCTTTTCCTTATTTAACTCTAATTGTGCCGTTTGAATTATGACTCCCTAATGAAAGGGAGTCCAGGTCTTTGATTGATTCTCATTGAAAATTATTTCTATAATTATGTTAAACTATTACTCCTTACCTTATTTCACTACTCGTTTTCAAAACTATATATACTCTATTCATACACAGACACATAGAGGAACTGGTCTGTTCAAGAAAAGAATATCTCTCTCACATTTTAAAAGACTCTCTGCTCTCTCTTCTGTGCTAATTACTACTATTCTAAGTCAGCCGGATGCAAGCCAAGGCTATCTATTGTGCATCTCCTACTTTCCTATTTGTGTTACTATTTTCTTCACTTCACTGGTATGTTCTAATTTAGATTTCAGTCCTCAAACCAAAATGTTTCTACTACTGTTGTAATTCAGTATGCTTCCAATTTGCTTACTTATTCTTCAGCATATATCTAGGATTCTGAACTCCCCTCTGCATGTAAGTTAGGATTTATTTGTTTATGATCAACATATTTCTGTATATTTAGCACCTACTTCTTACATGCCTATGACTGGTACATAGTTTAACCATGGCCTCAGTTGTTAATCTAACCTAGCACTTTACTGTACCCCTAATCCTCTAGACCCTTAGGAGTTTCTGATTATATGTCTACGTATGTATCTGCCTGCTGCATGTCTTCCCTTACATGCTCTGTATTTGTCCCTCAAATCCCATTACCCTTGTTTGTGATTGTTGGACTATCCTTGGTCCTTTTGTGATGTTAAGATTCTATTTACTTCTTCAAAATTGTTTTCTTACTTACCCTTTCTCAAAAATGTTTCTTACTTAAACCCTTTTAAAAAAATATAAAATCACTCTCACATATACTCTTAGAAGTCTAAGTTTAGCCCCCTTTGTGCGAGCACTGCTTTGGGGACCCTTTGAGTGCCCTCTGAACTCTGACACACAAGGTTGGCACTTCCCACACTGCACATGTTTAACTCTTTGGCTATGTTTGGGTGTGAGCACTGCTCGGGAGCCCTTGAGGTCCTTAGGGAACTTTGACACACTCGAACTATGAAAGGCTATGAAACACCAAAGGCATTGAGGTTTGGAAGATCTGGGCCTAATTGGAAACTAGCTATAAAAGTAACTTCTTATTTTTCCTTTGGTTGTATAATTCATAATTCCTGGCCTGTAATAATCTGTAAATAGATATTTGGGAATGTATAGTGGAAAGGGAAGGGTAGTTATATAGATTATCCATGTTAAAGGGTAGATACCATGCCTCTAGGTTTACATTTCTTACGTGTGCACTAGAAATTCATGCTTAGGGCTGATTGTTTGCGAGCATATCATGCAGTTGTTTTTTTTTATCTTAGGTCTATGTTTACTGCTTCAACATCCTGTTATGGTATTATCATTTTTCATATAGAAATCATGCTCTAGGATTAATCGTTAATATAAGCATGTTATTCATGTAAACTAGTTCTAATATCATTGTAATGTTGTGATACGCCTAGGAATCATGCTTAGATAATAATGCACTAATAAACAAGTCATCCTCATACTTGCTGCATAGAATCAAAACCTTCTTGTTCTAAAGGCATGGCTCTCTAGCATCTTATTCTACTACTTTGTAGAGGAAGTCAGTCGTGAATCTCGGTATAACTTTGTTACCTTAGCCTCATGTTCAAGTATTGTGACTTTACGCATTTAGAAATCCTTCCTAGGAATTCTACATACTACCCATTCTGTATCCCTATGTGTGCATATTAGATATCATGTCTTAGGACCTCATTCAACACCTACTTTAACTACTGATTGCATGAAAAAGGCCCTAAAAAATAATTTCACCATATTTCCAAACAACTGATAATAGTTCTCTATTTCGCAACACCTAAGTGCAGCATGTTTAGGCAAACTAACTTGTAACAGTTTCTTTAATAATCTTGATAATTACTGGGTGTTTCCATACGCTCAGGCAAGCTTTAGGTGTTAAATCTATTAAAACTGGAAGCATACTCCTTATACCTGCAGCTTGACTATTAATGGTTATATTCAGTAAGGAACTGATAAAATTCATCTTCTAAAATCAGTTATAAGGCTGCCTCACTATTGCATTCTCACCTAGATATCATGCCTTAGGTTTTGAAGTTAATAAGTCCTTACTTGTGTTTGAGTCGTATCTGCTCCTATTTGTATTCCCCTTATCTGAAGTCCTAATTGTCATTGTTTGTCCCTTAGAATATTGTCCTTTTAAACCTAGGGGTCAACCTAGTACTTCCTGTCAGGATAATAATCCTAGCTTCCTCCAGGGCTGATAGGGTGGGATGGGTAATAGCACGCAACAAAGTCCATGACCAACACACGATTTAATTACCTTCGCGGGGTGGGAAGGGTGGAATATGGATATGATGACCAGTGCGCTAATACCACGTGTAGCCCCTCTTCGAGGAGTTATTATCAGGTATTGCATTGATGTGATCCATATTATTATAAACTTACGACACCTGTATATGCTAGTTCGTAATCATCTCTACTATTTTCTAAACATCTTCATGCTTAAGATTTAAATCCCCTCTTATTTGAACATTTACTTGTTATTTTCTAGTTGTACAAATTCACGAAACCATTTGGCCGGGAACCACACTTGTGGACCCTGAGAGGTGCCTAACACCTTCCCCTTAGGATAATTTCAAGCCCTTACCCAAATCTATGGTTAGCAACGTAGTTATAATTGAACCCCTTAGGTGTCCTAATGCACCGCTAAAATCGTTAGGTGGCGACTCTTCAAAATATGCAAACCCCTTTCCCAAAAGGAAAGAGTTGTCCCAACCAATGTCATAAACCCGATATTCCGAGAGGAGAAAAAGGGGGCGCGACAACTATGCGGACCGCATAAGTTTTATGCGACCGCATAGTGGATCGCATTTTCACCTCTTCAATTGCCCAGACATCTGCTTCTTTCTGCGATGGTTATGCTGTCGGTATACCATTTACGCGACCACATAATTGCCTCATTTATGCTCTTTTGATAATTTTTGACTTCTTTTCCGCCTTTCTGGGTCCTCAAGCCTCATACACTACAAAATATCAAAAGTTCATAAGAATTGACTCAAAATGCATTGAAAGATGAACTAAAGTCTATGTAATCGGTATCAAATGTGCTGAAATTTACGACACATCAGTATGTAGTTTATAATCCACTATGGACGTGTTCAAACCGGTCATATCATCATAGGACCATGCCAAAATATCCTCGTATTTCTTCAAGAACCGAATGTATTCTTCTTTCTTTGACGGTGATAGGTGAATGCTTACATGAGTTTCCTTGACTGTTTCAAAGTCTCCCAAATTAACTATTCCAATCTCATCCAAATTGGACTTAGGCTTGTTTTCAAAATTTTTCATTTCCCTGATAATTTCCTCGGGTATTATATCCTCTTCCAGGTCCTCTGAATCACTATCCTTATGTTGCGTTGTCTCATTACATGTCACAGTCATAGGTTCATCAGGATAAGTAATAATAACGCGGTAGAGAGAAAAGGTAAAGGATAATAATAAATACTAAAACAGTAATCTACTGATAAATATTTAAAAACGTCAAACAAGTGCAGTTCGATGATTCGAACAAAATATATTTAAAAACAAAATATTGAAAATGTCTTAAATGCCCATAAAATTGTTTTCAAATATAAATGATGCTAATTTCCAGGCTACCCAGGAACTCGACGGGTTCTTGATGGTGCAACAGTCCAATTCTTGAGAACAACTCCCTTCTCCATTGTCTTAATAATAAGGCCTTCCTCCTCCTCCTCAACTATCGCACTGCAGTCCATGTCTTCATTATCCAGAAACATATTCCTTATGCCAGCTAGAACTTCATCTTCTTCGGATCCCCACATCATGTCAGCTTGATGAAATGACTGTCTCAAATGTGGCACTGGTTGCTCTTGAGGGTAATAAGTACCTTGCCATGGTGGCGATCAATTATGATACTCTTGCCAGGTGTATTCATACCCAAGCCTAAAAGTTGTACCGTGACGCTTTAGCTGTATCGGTTTGGTAATCCCTTGGATATTCTTATCGAGACCCTTGTCGGTTCATACCCTGTCCATGCTAATACTCTTTCTATCTTACTACTCCACCATTTATCTTTCTCAATTGCATTGACGCGCTCGATGTGGTGGTATGTTTATCCACCCAATTTCCTTGTATTCTCGACGACTGGAACAGTCTGATTGGTATAAATGGGGTTACTTCCGTCCCTATGGATGATCACTTCCTGATAGTTCCAGTATCAATAACATGCGGTTTCTTTGCTTATTCCTCCTAAATACTCGGGCGTATAAACCCTACCAGTTCTGTCCATGCCTTGTGCTTCACCTGTTTCTTCCATTTTGTCTTTCCTTCTCTTCTTGCTTCCACAACATAGTCCCAAGGTACAGTATTAGACTTAAAAAACGGCATAGGTGCTACCATCACGGTGAAGGGTGTTGTTACTTCAACCTCAAATAAAGTTGGTGCGGCTACCTCAACTTCAATCGGTGCCTGAGTTTGTACCACGATAGGTGTGAGTGTGACTGGAGATATTCTAGGATTATCCCCTTCTTAAATGAGTCCAGTTGACCCTTCCGAGTCCATTCTTCATCGGTCTCTATCACGTTTACCCCTTCACCCATGTGATCCGGGAAAGGATTGTTACAGACGTTGGGTACGACCTCATTTGCCTGTATGAATTTGGTGTCCATTAATGGCTGAATCTTATCCTTAAAAGTATGACACTCATCAATAGTGTGACCCTTCATGCCTGAGTGATAGGCACATGTCTTATTTGGATTGATCCATTGGGAAAAGTTCTCCATAGCAACAGCGGGAATGGGAGTGACATAATCGGAAGCCTTCAGTCTCTCGTACAGTTGGTCTATGAGTTCAACAATTGGGGTGTATTATCTGGGTGGTCTGCGGTCAAAATTTAGTCTAGGTTTTTAGTAGTTTTGGTGGGCTGGTGGTGAGTGGTAGTATGCTGGTTGGGTGTTATAAGTATGGTAAGTGGTGACAGGTTGTTGGTATCTAGGAGGTGAAGGCTGGAATGTAGGTGGGGGTGTTTGGTATGTAAGAGAAGATTTCGGACCTTGGGCTACCATTACTGCACCTACTTCTTTCTTTTTGGAGATACCTCCTGACTGTGAGGCTTATTCGTGGCTTGGAGTGCTTCAAAATTTGTAACCATTACGCTTTTGATCCCTTCTTCTATTCTTTCTCCCAACTTGATGATGTCAGAAAATTTATGGTTCTCAATAATCATCAGTCTTTTGTAGTATTGTGGATCTTGAGCTCTGACGAAGAACTTATTCATATGTTCTTCTTCTAATTCTAGCCTTACTTTTGCAGCTTCAAACCTCCACCGGGTAGCATAATCGCGGAAAGTTTCTGTTCGCTTCTTCTTGAGATTCTAAATGTAGAAAACGTCTGGTGCATTTTCTGTGTTAAACCTAAACCGATCCATGAAATACGATTCCATGATCATCCAATTAACCCATTTCTTTGGGTTTTGACTAATGTACCAAGACAAGGCGTCTCTAGTGAGGCTTCTCATGAACAGATTCATGAGGATTTTTTCATCATTTCCAACCCCTACAAGCTTGTCACGATACGTTCTCAAATGCACCTTCGGATCACCAGCCCCGTCGAACATTTCGAACTTAGGAGGTTTGTAACCCTCTGGCAGTTCTTATATCTGGCTAAATACACAACTCTTCATAATTCAAACCCTCAATGTCTTTTCCCCCTTCGACACTTTGAACTCTTCCAGTAAGTTTCTTGAGTTCTTCCACCATGTTCTTGATGAGCAGGTCCTTCTCGGTAGATTCGGCTATATATAGGGTCTATTGTGGGGTATAGGGTAAAGTTTACACGTATATGGGATTTCATTGATGGACTCCGGGGATCTGGGCATAATGGTGGTCGTTGGTTGAATTTTGGGGATCAGGGGTAGGCTTTGGTGCGCTTTGAGGAGTGTGGTAAGTAGTTGTTTGTGGATACTGAGTGGGATGGTGATGGTGTTGTAGAGGAGTAGGTACAGGCGGAGGATTGTGGTTTTGAGGAGGCGTGGCATATTGATACGGCGCGAGAGGATTTTGCGGATTTTGGTTTTGTGTGTTTTGGGGAGGTGTCGGGTTTTGGGGATTCGTGTTTTGTTGGTTGATGTCAGGGACATTTAGGATGAGGGAAAGGTTTGCCATGTTTTGGACCTGCTCAAGCTCCCCTTGTAGCTCCAATATTTTCTATTCCAGACTTAAGACCAAATCATTCTGCGCTGGAGTACTCCGACCGTCTGAAGTTTCAATGTTATCTGCGTGGGTAAAATTGTCTTTCCTAATACCACTCATATCATCCATTTTGGATTTTCCTTTGTTCTTGGGATCACTAGGTGGAGGAGGAGGTGGAGGACCTATGGATCTGGTACGATATGCGGACGATTCCAGTATGCACGAACCAACCTTGGGGAATGGGAATAAACAATGGAAAACAAACACAAAAGGTAACCAAGTCAGTAAGGAGTATTAAAAGGATGTTTGCGATATTGAACATGTGTTGTAGAAATAAATTCGTGTCCTAATTTGAGGGACCTCATTGTGCCTGAGGTAGGCCTAGGTGACACATAGACTTGGAGAAAATTGATTTGCATCATTTAATTAGTGTGAAAACGAGTCAAATCTTTACTAAAACGATAATAATGAGAAAGTAACTAATAACATTCACCTTATTACAATAAAAAATCTAAACGAATATAGAAAGTAGTAAAGACATTGCTTCCTAATTTACTTGGCCATAAAGGGACCTTCTCGATTCTTGGCCTTCTTGGATCCATCAATCAAGTTCCCCAGGTCGCACATGTCCAATAATAAGTAAGCCCTTGCTAGATGACCTCCTTCGCTGCCATCCGTGTTTCGACAATCTGCGAGCCTCTTTCTCATCTTTCCTTCGAGCTCTATCAATCCCTGTTCCAGATATTCCAACCTCTATGTTTATTTAGTAGCGATTTATTTCCTTTCGTTGATTTCTTCCATATCCACTTTGTGTTGTTCCAAATTCCTAGCTTCAAACTCGAAGACCCTCTTGTGCAACATCCTATACTTGACTTGTGCTTCAACAGCGTCGTCTATAAGCCTATTTTTCAGATTAATTCCTGGCTTGACATCTCCCGCTCTATCATCTACCAACCATGATAGAAGCATAAGGATAGGTTCCTCTTAACACAATCATCACTAGATGAATAGTTTCTCTTCACTTGATGATGAACTCGCTGCTAGGGAAGCATTTAAACATCCAATGTTCCTTTTCGTGAGTCAAATTGCTGAAGAAACGTACCCAGCTCACAGCACTTCTAGGTTACACAAACCTATCTGGGATAAATGTCATTCATTTTGGATGATGGTAGGATATGTAGTCATTCAATGGTCGTCCCAGAAGCTCCTGACAATATTCACCTCTCTGGAAATGTTCTAATAACCAAACCTGCAGCAACAGATTACACCCCTCGAAGTGCCCATACCCCTGCTTGCATTGATCTAGAGCGCGGTACATTTTGGCCAAGATCATAGGGATGATAGTGTAAGTTTTTCCCTCAATTCCTTCCATTAGATTCCTAGCGACCATGCCTAAGCGAGTGTGGATTCTTCCCCCTTTCATCAGAAATATCAGCAACCCCAAAAAACAGACAATGAACACAAAAACTCGGCGATGTGTCCAACCCAAGAAAGTAATGGCAAGTTCATCATGGTGAAGGCTATATGACTTGCTATTCCCATGTCACGACTCGGAATTCCCACCATCGGGATCGTGATGGCGCCTAACAATTCACTTGCTAGGAAAACCAACGTTAGAATATTTTTACTTCTTTTTAACAGTTTAGACAATAACATTGATAACAAATTGAAATAACAGACATATTTTCAGTACAAATGCGGAAGTTTAAACAACCAATCGTCTATTACAATTCCCTGAATCTGGTGTCACGAGTTCACGGGCTTATAAAGTAATACACATAAAGGTCTAAAATAAGTATAAAGTTGTCTGAATGAAATTATACAGCTAAGGAAAATAGGATGGGGACTCCGGGTGCTACAGGCGCTGAACATACGTACCTCAAGTCTCCACATATATCCGACCTAAGCTAACTAATGACCATTGTTGGAACAGTCTCCAAAATCTGCACAATGTGCAGAGTGTAGTATCAGTACGAACGACCCCATACACTGGTAAGTTCCAAGCCTAACCTCGATGAGGTAGTGACGAGGCTAAGGCGGGGCATCTATACAAAACCTGTATGCAGTAGATAAATGAAAGAATAATAGAAATATAGAGCAAAACAAAACAACGAACTCAAACCGATAACCACAGCCTCTAGAGTGAACCGGTCAAAGTTACCAGTCCTTACTATATCAGATAATGAAAGAAATACCGGAAAGAAATGCAGTTCAGGAAATAGAAACATATAGTTTTGTTGCGGCGCGCAACCCGATTCCACCATACATCACAACATTCTCCCTTATTCCTCCGTAACAAATACAATAAAAGTAAATAATATATATATGTTGCGGCGCACAACCTGATCCCACCATATATCAATATCAATAGGATAATTCACCCTTATTTCACCATATCAAATCACCCTTATTCCTCCTGTTGCGGCGTGCAACACGATCCTACCGTTTAAACATTTTCACCCTTATTCCTCCTTATCTATCCTCCATTATTCCTCCTTTTACGGCGTGTATCCCGATCCCACCATATCAGTACCAAACACTCAATGTACACAATCAATTTACAGTCTAAATCACATGGCCTTTACAATAAATAAATTTCAAACTGAACCAAGCAAATGAACCCTTGATCAATATAAAGTCTACTTAAATAATAGGACATAACGAGACCAATCCAGCAATTTACAATAAGAAGGTGCAAACCAGTCAAATTAAGCAAATAGCAGGGATTAGGGAACCTATGGGAAGAACTGACATAGCTAACAGGAGAAGATATTGATTAACACGTAGCAGTTAAGAAAGGAAGCATTTAGAGCATATAGCAATTAAGACAGGGAATGAAACAATTAAAGGGAAGTAGTAAATCAAGGAGAACATATAATTTGGCGACGTATAAGCACTTGTCACTTTGCATATACGTCGCTCACATGGATTTCACATAATCGCATAATCTGAGGGTTCCTAATTCCCTAAATTCAAGGTTAGACACAATACTTACCTCGACCCACAAGCCATTCACTACTCAACTAACGCTTTTCCTCTAGTTTCCACCTCGGAACCACTTGTATCTAGCCATAATTAACTCAATAACATTAAATATCTCTAAAGAAATCAGTTTCAATACATAAATTTAGGTTTCCCAATCTTTTTCTCAAAAAGTCAAAAATCGACCCCGGGCCTGCTTGGTCAAAACTCGAGGTTCGGACCAAAACTCATTCACCCATTCGGCCCCGAGCCCAAATATGTAATTAATTCTGGAATCCAACCCCAAATCGAGGTCTAAATCCCCAATTTGTAACCCCTCCCCCCCCCCCTCAATTCTCCCAAAATCCCTAATTTCTACCATGAAAGAACAAGATTTAGGAATAGGAATTTAATGGGTGATGATGGAAATTGAAAGAAATGACCTAAAGAGTGCAAACCTATGATTTGGTGTTGAATTCCCCCTTCAAAAATCGCCCTAGGTCGAGTTCTAGTGAAAGAGTTGTGAAATATTGAAGAATTACCGCTTTTGATATATTTTTAATTCACTTGACAGGCCTTCTTCGCATTCACAAAGGGCCAGTTGTGATCGCAAAGCTATGGCCCTATTAGCCTACGCATTCGCGAGATACTCTTCGTGTTCGCGAAGGCTTACTCCCCCCAGCCTACACATTCTCGATCCAAATGCCACGTTCGCGATGATTGATCAATTCCCTTCCCCCAGATCCTATTTCTTCGCATTCCTGATAGATAGGTCGTGTTCACAAAGGGTAATGGCCCTATTGTTCCACGTTCACGACCCAGTCTACGCGGTCCCGAGGGCTCGGGTGAGTACAATTTCCTTCGAAATTTTCCAAGTCGAAAACATCCCGTAGCCTATTCGAAACTCAGTCGAGCCCTCGGGGCTCCAAAGCAAACATGCACACAAGTCCTAAAACATCATACGAACTTGCTCGTGCGATCAAATTGTCAAAATAACACCTAAAACTACGAATTTAGCACCAAAACATATGAATTCTCAAGAACACTTTAAAATTCCTATTTTTTTCAATCGGACGTACGAATCACGTTAAATCAATTCCGTTTCTCACCAAATTTCACATGATAAGGTATAAATATCATAATGGGCCTAAACCGGGCTCGGGAACCAAAATACGGACCCCATACCAACAAGATCAAACATTAACCAATTTCATAAAATCATTAGATTTTCAGTCTTTCAATTTTCACCAAAAATTCATAGTTCGAGTTACGGACCTCGAAATTCAATTCCGGGCATATGCCCAGGTCCTATATTTCACTACAGACCCACCAGGACCGTCAAAACACAGGTCCATGTCCATTTACGCAAAACGTTTATCGAAGTCAACTAAAATCAACTTTTTAAGGTAACAATTATTATCTTCGTCAATTTTTCAACATAAAATCTTTGCAGAAACATGCTTGGACTGCGCACGCAAATCGAGGAGGGTAAAAATGAGATTTCTAAGGCTAAAAAGCGCATAATTGAGTTCTAAAACATAAGATGACCTTTTGGGTCATCACAACCCATAACGTTCATAGAGGAATTCAAATGGGATGTATGACTTCTTCACACCGAGTAACTCATCATTTTTCTTGAAACCCATCATTTTCAAAAAACCGCGGGGAGTGCGATTTTCTAGTACTAATAAACCCGGACTATCCTATGGCAGCCTAGCGAAGCCTCCTATTTCCTCTAAGAAAAGGGTCATTTCTTAGTCACTAAGGCAGAAGACAGCTCTTTTCTCATCCCAAAACATAGTGGCGGCCCCAGTCAATGCATTATTTGGCCAAATGTCCAATAAAGAAGGTAAATTACCAATGACCCTTTTCACATGATTCTTGTCACTAGGTGAGAGGTTCTTCCACCAATCAAGCAATAACGGTGGGATATTTTGAACCATGCCGAACCTGGGGACTTCATGCCTCATTTTCTGCAAAATAAAGAGTTATCCCTTCGCCCTCCGGATCTAACTATTTACACATTAATGATCAACATATCGGCATGTTTTCTCTAAGTAATGCAAATAACGTGATAATGTCCATTAGGATTATGGAAATTCCCCCGGACATTGGACAAGGCTTATCTTAGTGGGTTATCACATAAACAATGTTCCAACCCATACTAGGTTTGACATGATACATGCACATTTGATATTGGAGCGATGTTTCTAGAAGGGTCTAGACCGGTATTCTCAAGTGGACAGCTTGAGAGGGAAAGGCACGGAACCGTCGACTACACTGCTTATCAAGTGCTGCTATTTTATTAATTGGGCACGAGTGGAATATGATGTGGATCATGATTTATGCAAAGATAATAACACGTTTCCAAGTATTTGCATGATAAATATGTGAAAGCAATAAACGCAGTATTAAAAATATGTAAAAAGAAAGACAAAAGAAGAAGTTAGTTCGCAGAATATAGGGAATGTAATAAAGTAAGCAAGGGAATAGGGGTGGGAGAGATATGATGTTTAAACAAATTGAGAGCAGTTTAGAGAAGATAAAGGTGAATAGGAAAGGGATATGCATGTTATAACCAATTTAAGCAAGGAAGGGCAGAGAAAGGAAGGGATTTGCATATTACAACGAACTTAAGCAAACAAAGGGAAAATTGGAGAGTGATGTGCATGTAAGAATGAATTAGATAAATAAAAGGAAAAAGGGTGAGGAAGCATGTTTTATTGAAGAGGAATAATCCATATAAGCCAAATTCGCTATGGTAAGAGCCTAAGTACAAATCCTCAGCAGATTCGCCATCCTGTCGCGCCCCCATTTTCTAGCGAAATTGGGTTTCGACATGTGACAACTCTTTTAAGGAGGTATTAAATATTAAAAGAGGAGAATCGCCACCTAACAATTTTAAGGTGCGTTAGGGCACTATTTGCAGATAACTCTGTTTGACTAGTCAACATCACCAAAGATCGGGTAAGGGCTCAAAATTACCTTGTAGAGAAGGTGTTAGGAACTCTTAGAGGTCCACAATTGTGGTTCCCCACCGAATTTAAATTATACGGCTTAGTCTACGTGATCAAATAAACAACGGAAGCACAAAATTTAAGAAATTTATTATAAAAAGAATCTTTGACAGAGGGGTACAACTATTCTAATAGAAAAGAAAGAGAATTGGGGGGAGGGGGGGTCCTAAGTTTTTTTTAGCCTAAAGGATCACCCCGTGCAATATAAATAATATTTCATAACTCCCTCTAGATGGGTGTTACTCATATTATTCAGCAGGCACAAACTATTATCTCCTGCTACCCGATTACTATGTTAAAGTTGTTCACCTAAAAGTTCTCTAATTTAGTTCTAAGTAGTGCCCTATGCGTGCATTACCCGCCCCGTACCTATGGTCCATGAGGTTTTGGACCTCTATTTGGATAGTTATAGACCTTATCTAGGCTGCTCAAAATGTAAAAATTAGGCGACAAACAAAACATCTAAAGACTTCACATAGATGCAATTAAAGGCTCACGTTGGCCTCCACACCTAAGCAGCCAGTGCACGCAAACGCATATTACAATCAGGAATTGGCAGAATTCAGAATCTTTAGACCTATGGACATGTTTTCTAGGCGATCAAAGTATGCAGGTGAATTTCAGATGCATGATATCTTTTATAGGCAGAATTATGTGGGTATTGCAAGCTAGTTGTTGAAAATTTTAAGCTACCAATACTATATGTGTGATGCCTAGGTGATCTATGCAATTGAGTATAGCAGAATCTGCTGGGAAGAGTCCCGAAATTATCCAGATTTTTCCTAAAAGTGACGCTCAGAAACATTGTTTGAGTAGTATAATATTAACCAATTAACAAGTAATTGATTCCTATAGGCGGGATCTCTAACAATCGATGATTAGAACTCGTTTTATTTATACTTAGTCCTATAGACATGATTTCTAGTGATCAATGCGATACAATAATGAATGAAGTCATCAAAATCCTATAGGCATGATTTCTAGTGAATAACTGAAATGAATTGAAGGAAAATTCATTGATATTCGTTCCTATAGGCAGGTTTCTAATGTATTTGAAAGTAGTCATGCAAATTGAAGGAGTGTTCACTTTCTATAGGCATGCTGTCTATAAATATGTGGAAGTAGACATAGAATTTGAACACCAATGTTTAACGGTAAGCAAGTAATGTATGTGTGTGCGTGATTCTCCTAATGTCATGATCTCTATAGTGCTCACGTAATCAAACAATACATATAGAAAACATATCATTAAGTCCTATAGGCATGTTATCTACCCATTGCATGTAGGTACTAAATTCTACTCATTCCCTTTTTATGAACACCCCTAGTGTTTATACAAAGGTTATTACAGGCCCAATAATGAGTAATAGAATATAAAAATTACATAATAATGATAACATGCCCACAGCAGGCTCAAATAAAATAAATACCCAGCATTGCTTGGGTCTTCAATAACTCTTAGATAGAACACCCAGGCCTTTAACAAATAGCCACATTCAATGCATGACTCAGGAGTCCATAAAGAAGCCCAAAGCCAATTTATTCAACCACAGCACCAAGTGTTGCATCACTTGAACCAACAACAAATAACAGGATGGAATAGGAAGAGATAGGAGCAGTTTTAAGATTGAGGGAGTGACTAAGGACCAAGACCTAGTGTGTTAGAGTTCACAAGGGCCTCAATTAGACCCTAAGAAGTGCTCACACTAGGGAGGCCAACAATAGCACCTAGGTAGCCTTGGCATTCAGTCAGCTAAGAATGAGGAGTTCAGAATAGCATAAGTAGCAAGTAAGGAGAGTGGATAGTGATGGAGGGACATAAGTTAGGTGATACACTTATACTTAAAATAGACATAGTCAAGTTGAGCATATAAAGAATCCAATAAAGCAGATCATAAGACTTCGTTCGGTAGAACTACAGCATTAAACAAAGTAGTACATAACAAACACATATTGAGAGAGTTAGGGGAGGAACATGTTTGCAAAGTTTGACAGAAATTAACACTAACAGGTTGAGACCTAAGAAGTCCAATTTAGGCTAAGTATACATCTTATCATCATAAGACTAATATGTTAATTCACATAAGAAGGCAAGGCAGCATTGAAACACATATTATGACAGGCCAAGTAATCACTGAAGGAATAGGGAATTAAGACATACTAGGAGGCATATTAGCAAGGAAGAAAAATCATAGTTGAGGGAGAATGGAATGTTTATCTTAAAATTCTAAGTGATGTTAGGGATCAGGGTAGCAAGGAAACATGTTTAGAGTAAAGCAGTGTCCCATATAGTTGTGTCTAGTACACAAATAACAATCAATCAGACACAAGAATCGGCACTAAATGATTCATTCAAAGTGGAGGGAGGTTTCCATCGAGTCGCAATAGTATCCAAAGCAAGGGATAAAGAAAATCATATAACTAACAACATATAGTCCCAAGAGTCAGATTCATATCAAAATAGGCACACATTGAAGCTCAAAACTAAAAAATATTCAGATGCTAGAGGTACAGAACTGATTCCAGAAGAAAACAAAGAATCAACATAGAAATGTAGGCCATAATGAAGAACATATACTAGCCTAACACAAGCTAAGGAAAAAGCAGTAAACTATCGCATGCATTCAACTACCATCGAATGACTAAGGAATATGGAGCATTATCCTAATAGCGCAATATCAGGGATTCACAACTAAATCATACCCATATAATTCAAATACATGTAGGTATGCAGAAGGAAAGAAAGAAAATTATACGAGCAAAAGAAAAGTAAAGAGGTTAATAGCAAGAACCCCAGTTCTTCGATGCTTCAAAGTTCACAAGAGCCTCGAGAAGGGCTCTGAGTAGTGCTTGCACTGGAGAAGGTTTTTTAACGGCCTTGGCTTTCAGCCGGCCCAGAATTCAACCATTTTAGAAAATACTCGAGTGTAACAGAATGAGTGACTGAGTGAAAGAGGATAATAGTGAGAATAATAGCAGTCATTAGGTCTGTCAAAGGGGGCTATGGGAGGGGTTTATATAGTAGTCAAAATTCGAGTAAGCATATAAGGAAATAGAGTAAAATAAACAATAAACAAGGAAAAGAAACATGCAAATCGATTTGAAATCAATTTAAGAGAAAATATGCCCTAATTTTAGCGAAAGTGTAAATCAGCACAAAAAAAAAAAAAAAAAATCCGACTCACACAATATAGAATCAAATGTGTAGACGGAATATCGTCCAGATTCAAGAGATGGGAGTCAATCAATGACCAAGATTTTAAAATGGGCTGGGTCGATTTGGCTAGCGGGTCGCAACAGGTTTGGGATGGGGTTGTTGGGGTAGTGTATTGGGCTGGGATTTGGGTTTGGTCCGAAAAATTAATAAAATTTGGGCCAACTTTTAAAAATAAAAATAAAAAGGAAAATAATTTAATAAAATAGATAAATAAATATATAAAAATGCTACTTATGCAAATTAATACTCTAAACAATAATAGGAGATTATAAGAAATTTAAAATATTATTTTGACCCTAAATGAATATTAATAGCAATAAGAATGCAAAATGTAGGCTATTATTGCAAATTTATGCGAATAGCCTCAAATACCATAGTAATTATAAAAATGGAGTGAAAATATTTCAAAAATATATTAGAAATGTAAATAATAATTTAAAGTGATTAAGTCATCACAAATATTTTAAAAGAGTAATTACTGAATATTTATAAAAATTAGTGCGAAGAAACAATTAATTTGAAAGCCCTAAAATTATGGAAATTATGAGAAATGCTTGTGTAAATCCTGTAAATTAATAATAATGCAAATAATGATATTTTGAAAGTATGTATATCTTCTAAAAAATATATTAGGGCAAAATTGGGTATCAACAACGTCTGTCGTACGCGTTCTCACCATCTGTGAGAGAATGAGAGATAGGGAATTTAGTATACCATCACTTGCACGATTGGATATGAATAAGAGTAGTTTCCTAAAACCCTATAGCCTCTCGAAGATAAGTACGGACGTCTCCACACGGATCCGCAATGGAATTTGTGCGGGCCGCAATGGCTGAAATCCGCAGGTTTGATGGTTTGACTTTGGAATCTTATATATTTTAATCTATAAAAAATTGGAGATGATCCAAAAATTGAAGTTATAGCCCTTTGCGTCTCGTTTTCAGAAAGTTAAACCGTTCAGTATTTGGAAATTTGTAGCTAAAGTTATGGTGAATTTACTAAAACCCGGTAGTGTAGATGCTACTGAAGTGCGGCCGTATTATTTGGATCACGACCGCAGAACCTGAAAGTGCGGACCATACAAAAATGTGTGGTCAGCAGTGTGGGAAATCAGATTTTGAACTTTATAAATGAGGGTTAGAGCATTATTTGGCATTTGGACCTCGGGAGCTCGAATTGAGGCGACTTTTCGTGGGTACTTCATGAAATTCATCAGGGTAAGTGATTCTAACTCGGATTTCATTGATATACATGAATATATCATTGTTTTTCTATTTAATTAGTTTTTTGAGATGGAAATTTGGGGAAAATTGTAGAAACTTCATAGGCTTTAATTTGAGGATTTGAAGGTGGGATTGGGCTAATTTTTGTATGGTTTGACTCGTGGTTGAATGGGTTGTCGGATTTTGTGAGTTTCGTGGGGTTCCGAGAAATGGGCCCCCCGTTTACTTTTGGTTGACTTTTCGAGTGGAGTTGAAATGTTTTATAAATTGTCAAATTATTCGCATTGGAGTATATTTTGATTGATTTGCACCTTATTTGACTAGTTTCAGAATGCCGGCCATTGGTTTGAGGTGTTAGAGAGCGTTGGATCCGGTTATGGAACTTCGGAGCTGGGTACGTCTCCTATCTAACCTTGTGAGGGGGAAACTACCCCCTAGGTGGTGTAATTGTTATGTGCTACTAGTTGTGAGTGCTATGTACACACGAGGTGACCAGAGTCCGTACGTAGCTAAAACATGTTTATGTCCGGGTAGACTTAGGACTTTATCATGTAATAATTGAATTGTTTGGACTCATTTTGATAGGCTTATTAATTGAATATATATATTCAATTAATGTGTGTGTGTATATATATATATATATATATATATATATATAGGTCCAGCGTTTTCAGCTCGAGTTGTTGGCAAGTTATTTGAGAAACGATAAAGGTTATATTCATGTGTTGCTCATGTACGGTATTGTAGTCACGTGTCCCTAATCCAATAATTTCCTTCCTCTCTTGTGGAGCCGTCCGAACGCCTCGGCAGTATAATAGATACATCTATTTTTCATGTCGTTCGACCCTCCGTAGTGTACATATTATTCTGGATCGGGACGAACGATCTCAACATAATCGTGCATTATATCACTGGCAGTCCGAATATTCACGAGATTATCCTTCCACTGATGCCTGGCCTTTTATATGGTATTCCTTGTCTGCTTGATACTGGCCATTGATATGTCTTAGTTGTTGAAGTAGAATACAAGACTGGGAAAATCATACCCTTTAAAAGAAATTTTTGGAAGATTATGTAACTTACAGATTTATCCCATTATTGTTGTGTGACTCATATCTACTTATGATTTATTAGATTGATTTATTGGACCTCTAGTAAGTGTCAAAGTCGACTCCTCGTCACTACTTCTCCGTGGTTAGGTTAGATATTTACTGGGTAAGTGTTGATTTATGTACTCACGCTACACTTCTGCACTAAATGTGCAGGATATGACGGGTTCAATTGGTGGTTATCTTGTCGCGTAGGTTATGTATCGCAACCCATAGAGTCTCTATCGTACCATTTACTCTATCCTGTCTTATTTAAATTCTAGACATATGTTGTATTATTGTTGTACTCCCAGGGAATGCTCATGCACTTGTGACACTGCATTTTGGGATGTTCTAGAAGTTGTTTGTGATTTTGCTTAGCATTGACACACTTTTATTATCAATTATGTTGAAATTTAAGTTTCCATGTTTTAATCCGTTGATTTCTTTATCTAATAAAATTCACGATTCAAAAATAATAAAGTTCATAATTAAGTCGGTAGTTCACCGTTGGCTTGCCTAACGACGACGTTGGACGCCATCACGGCCTATAGTGAGTTTTGGGTCGTGAAAGCTTGGTATCAGAGTTATAGGTTCACTTGAGTCTCACAAGTCATGAGCTAGTCTATTATAGTCTTGTGCATCGGTACGGAGACATCTGTACGTATCTTCAAGAGGATACAGGGCTATTAGGAGAACTTCCCTTCTTGATTCCTCATCGTGCGATTTGATTCCATTGAAGCTTATGCCTTTATATCCTTCTTACGCAATCTTATGCGACGTGGAGTACTTGTTATCAATTGGTCATCGAGGAGTTCTAATGGTAATGTAGATGTGGTGCAGGATGTTTCCCCCTGCGCATTTGATTGGGCTATTGTCATCGCCTCGTGGAGGGATGTTTTGTCATTTCAGCGGAATTTTTGTGTTGCCTAGGATTTCACAGCTATGCACAGTGCATTATGATGTTCATGAGTGGTTATCGCCTTGTGTTTGTGTAAATGGTAAGGTGTTTATTTATGTGTCGCGACAATGAATGACTCGAAATGAGGACTACTCGGCTCATGTTTTAGATGATCGGCATTTAATTCCAGCGGAGGAGAGGTAATTGGACTATCGATGTTCCGGCCTCGTGTCATGACCCAAAAGGTCATCTTGCATTTTAGAACCCATTCTGTTGTTCCGAGGCCTTCAAAATCTCATTTTAGTCCTCCTCGATTTGCATGCGTAGCCCGGGCGCGTATCTAGAAAGCCCTTGTGTGGAAATTTGAGAAAATGATAATTTTATCCTTTAAAAGTTGATTTTAGTTAACTTTGGTCAACATTTTGAGTAAAAGGACCCAGACCGTGTTCCCACGGTCCCGGTGGGTCCATAGTAAATTATGGAACTTGGGCGCGTGGCCGGAATCGAATTCTGAGGTCCCTAACTCGAGAAATGAATTTTTGTTGAAAAATTGTAATACTAAAATTCTAAGGATTTAATAAATTGAATAATGTTTGATCTCGTAGGTATCGTGCCTGTATTTTTGGTTTCGGAGCCCGGTACAGGTTTAATACATATGTGAGATGACGAGCATATATGCATGTGTCGGGGTTAATCTTGCTCGGGGGTAGTTGATGTTATAATTGTCTCTTGTGGAATTACGTAATTCCTTTCTTCATGCCTCACTTGATTTAGAGATATTAAGAACATAGTATAAAATGTTAGAAGTAAAGCCCTAGCCTAAGAACTTGATCAAATTGGATAGAATTTTAGGGAATACATTGATGTGTCTTGTTTGGTCATCTCTATGCGCGATTACTACTACATTGCTATGGCCGATATTTGGGATGTTGGATTCTATACCTGTGTTTAATGAATTGTGAGAATTGTGGAAGTACTTGAATTATATGGCCCTTGAGGGTTCATTGAATCATTGTTGGATTGTAAAGAAGTAATTGAGAACTTGTTTGGAATATTCGTTGATCACTCTCCTAGATGTTATATATACTTCCTTCCTTGTCATTTTATTGATATTCATATGCTTGGTGAGGAAGAGCGTAAAGCACAAAGGGTGATGCCGTGCCATTTTATATTCATTATCATGTGAGGAAGAGTCTAAGCATGAAGGGTGATGCCGTGCCATTTTATATTCATTATCATGTGAGCAAGAGTGTAAATCACGAAGGGTGATGCCATGCCATTTTATATTCATTATCATGTGCGGAAGAGTGTAAAGCACTAAGGTGATGTCGTGCCATTTCATATACATTATCATGTGAGGAAAGAGCGTAAAGCACGAATGGTGATGCCGTGCCATTTCATATACATTACCATGTGAGGAAAGCGTGTAAAGCATGAAGGTTGATGTTGTGCCATTTCATTTATATTATTATGCTTTTATATTGTGAGGTCATGGCACGAAGGGTGTTTTCGTGCAGGTGAGGTTGAGGGACATGCATTATGATGTGATATTTGTCTTCCGTATGTACATTCCCGCCTTCAACTTGAGTTGTCATTGCCGCCATTATATATTTTGTGTGATAGGTTGTTATTGTCCCGTACTTGACCTTTATTGTTGTGATGTCCATGTCTTTTACTTGCTTAATTTGCATATGCCGTGCCTATTTCCTCATTTTATAATTATACTCGTGTTATATTTATTCTGTTGCACCTTAGTGTAAGCCTTCCACCATGCTAGTCCTTCATGTCCTTACTTGTTAACTTGTGAAGATGATGTGTTTCCTTCTTGTTTGCCATATTTGTACTTAGGCCTCCATCATGCTAGTTAATTGAAACTATAACCCCTTTTTCCTAATTGTGGTCATTACCTCTCTGTTCTCTGCTTAGTCTGTTACTGATGTTCTTCTGTACATTCCCATTTATTATTACTGCTTGCATATTCCCTTCCTTGTCATTTCTATTATCGGTATTTCTAGCATTTGGTTGGTACTATTTTACGCATATATGGTGAGGATGAGATCAATGCACGAAGGGTGTTGTCGTGCCGTTAGATTTGATGTCTTGGGTACTTCTTTACCACTATGAAAGTGTTGAGGTGATTGTTGTGTTTCATAGGCTTTCGTTCTAAGGAAAGGGACGGTTAAGATGTTGGAAAATTGTTGAATGGTTATTCTTTCTGGTACTCTTTTATTGTTTTGTATAATCGCATTGTGTGCTCTATTCTATTATGTTGTTGTATAGTTTTATTGATAGTTTACATTATAATGTTTATTACTGAGCATCTTTCAACTAAAAGCCTCGTCACTACTTCGACGAGGTTAGTCAAGATACTTACTAGTACATGGGGTCGGTTGTACTGATACTGCACTTCTCCACACTCTGTGCAGACCTTTGGAGCGGAGCTGCTGAAGAAGTTGGGGGCTGACCCTGAAGATGTTCGTGTATTCTGGATAGAAGCTGCCACTTGTCCTTGGTAGTTTTTAGGCAGTATTAATCTGTTCATGCAGTTTTCAATCAAAACGTGTATTATTCATACCAGCTTTGTATATCCTAAGTCTTAGAAGCTCATGATTCCTACTACCAGTTCTTTGTAAATTTGTAATAGTTCAGATGAATCCTAAGTTAATTTTCGATAAGTTTATTTGGTTGTTTCTGTTAGTAATTGGCTTACCTAGCGGGTCAAGTTAGTTGCCATCACGACCTGTAATTTTTGGGTCGTGACACCTCGATTGACGGAGTAGCGAGATCGGATATTTTCGAACTTGGTGGAATTTCTCATTTGTGATGTGGTGTCGTCGTCCTTGTTTGAATGAATTAAGGCTAGTTAGTGTTATGGTCTCCTTTGATTTTCAATCGGGGTAGGGTGTTTTGAAATGGTGTTTGAGAAGCGGTTGTCAGAGATGGCAGTGTGTAGCAGTTTCAGAATCGAATCGGTGTTTCTAATATTGATGGCTAGAGAAAGAGAATCTTTGAGGAGGCTTAGAGTTGGTAGAAATTTATTATTTCAGGTGATACAGAGATGGATTTTGATTTGAGGTAGTATTTGGGAAGCGAAGGATGAGGAAGGAAATGGTGGGAGGTGTCTCGTGGTGGTTGAATTGCTAGCAGGCCAAGTATGAACAACAAAGGCCGAGAAGTTTGCTTAAGGACATGGGTGTACCGAAGTGGAGTGGCAGAGTAGCATATGGATTCCGTGGTAGTATAGCCACATACTTTGAGGAAGTTTAGAGCGATTTGGGAATCGTGGTGGTCAATGACTAAGTCTATAAATTTCATTTGGGACAGTGGCTACTGTACAGAGGAAGATTGAATATGACAGAGAAGAGGGGTGTGAAATGCTTGATTATCGTTCCTGGGTGCAATCTGACTTCGAGTTTGGAACGTATGGTTCTTTCAGTGGATACTAATGGGTAATCAACAGACTTCTACAATTGGTGGACGAGCATGGGCTCAGGAAGGTTTGCTAATTTTGTGGTAGTTGTAACCAAGGATGTCATTGGAAGATGGTATCGAATTCCGGAGGTGGGCTATCTCCTGTGAGTAGGTTCGCGGTTGCATGATTTTGATGAAGTTTCTATGAAGAGTTCTACTTACTACCTGGCTGAAGGTCGAATATGCGATTGTGGCTGAAAATTCGAAATGTTCTTGAAAAGTTTAACAAGGGACTATGAGAAATTTGGCGAGTTCACGGTGCGAGATAAAGGTAATTAAGAAGGAGGAGTCTTTGTGGGTTCTACATTATGTGATGGTAGCTTAAAGCTAAGTGGGGGAGCCCACAATCTATGATTGGATCGTGTTGTTATCTGCTTGTGCGTTTTCTGGTTATCGGTGCATTGGTGGATTATTTATGACAAAGAAAGGAAAACATTAGGAGTAATTCGAGCAAGAACTTGATGAAGGTGTGTTGCATTTCGCCTTATCGATTCATGGGTTTTTGGGAGATTCGGAGATTATTGTTCTTGTGGATGTGATGTACAAGGAAAAGAATTAATCTGGTTGCTTCTTTGGGAGTGTCATGTGCTAACAGAGCGTCAAAGTTTGATTATATTATGGACTAGGTCAAAGTGGGTGACTCTCAATAGTGGTTCTAATGGGTTCAACGATGTAAGTGCGATGTCTAAGGATTCTGGATTCGTTGTGTGACTGAAGACCGGGATTTTTGCAGAAGAGTGTGAAGAATGCTTGGGGGAATTTCTATGTTATCGTCGATGGGTAGTATTGGAGGAAAGAGAGAAATAGCTTCGGATTCACGAAAGGTATTTCAGAATGGGTGTACCAGTTGGAGATGCTATTGTGCGCTTGAGGAGGGTATGAGATGGTTCATGGGTATTGAGACGATGGGTCTCGTGATTCAAGTCACTCGGGATCAGTGCAGATTGAGTTCGTTATGTTTTGAATGGAGCTATTATTATTTCTAAGGCAAGTCAAGAGTAAATTGAAAGAAGTTGGTTTGGTTAGTAATGGTCGAATCAGCATGATTGTGGCAATGATCAGTTCATTCGGCGTGTTAAGTTATACATGTGGTTTTTGGTTATACGTACGGGCTTGACAACCACCATAATTTGATTGATTTGGGAGGTATTTGATTCAAATGTCCTTGTTGTTTAAATGGATCCCGGAAGAGTTATGGAGGTTTAGACCACGACTTGAGGTTTGTATTTTCTGCGGTCGTGGGAATTCAGTTGCATGTTGCAATGGTTCTTCTAAAATGAGAAAAGTGATAAGTTTCTAGCCAATGAAGTGTTTATTCTACTAGTAGTTCATGGGTTATAATGAATTCTTGTACTCTCGCGTAGCAACATAATAGGTGTAGTGAGCGGCATGGGAATTGGAAATTGAGGATCAAGGTCGCTGCTCGGTGTTGATAAGAATGCCACAAGCTCGGATGAGCAGGGAAGAACTCAGATGCTCAGAGTAAGCTGGCATTGTCTTAGTGTCACCTGAGAACAATATCATATGTGAGAGGCTTTGTGTATTGATTTGCGGATTCTTGAATTGCTTTATCGGATTTGTATGGTTGGAGGTATGGATGTGCAGGCTTTGCTACCTGGTGTGGAAGTTCGTGGGAGTATATCCCACGGGGAAATTGTATAAGTGTGACATGTTAGTCGCTTGATTGTTAAGATTGAAACCAAGTATGGAGATTATGGTATTATCTCTAATGTGAGAGTTTATGTCTATAAGGTGCTTTCTTCATTTGGTTGTGGACTCGGAAAGTATGTTCCATATTGGACGATTGCTCGTGTGCGCCATGAATAGGGCCAATGTGGATCCTTGGAGGTTTGTTGGCCCAGTATGGTATGATCAGAATCGGCTTAAGGTCAGTTGGTGGGTATAATGTGAATGTGTGCTCTATGTCAGGTCGGATGTGTTCATTTGGCATGGCACTATTTACGGAGGAGTCTTTGGGTGTTGGATGTTATTCCCGTCGTCAGTTGTTCCATGTAATACTCTATTGTGCCATGTGGGTTGTGAGATGGCTTGATTATTCGCACATGTGTTGTGATCCCGTGTAATTTGTAGTGTTATATGAACAGGATGGCTCTCGAGATGCAGGTCACTTATTTCACCTTAGTCGTGCTTCGGTTTTGTAGTGTATGGCGCTATCCGCCTCCCCAAGGTTATATTATTCACTTGGCGTGCTTGTGGCCGATAGTTGGGCATTTTGTAAGTATAAGCATTACGGCTAGAGGGGTGTTTCTTTGTTGATTGTTATGTGTGGATCGAGTTGCACTCTGCGACAGTGCCATGTTTGGATCGGGTTGCAAGCCGCAACAGTGTCATGTTTGGATCAGGTTTCGCACCACAATAGTGTTATAGTTGGATCGGGTTGCAAGCCGCAACAGTGAGATTTTAAGTACGGTTCCTTAGACTTATTTGTGTGCCTTGTTTCTCATCTCTGATATAGGTCCATAATATCGGTTTTGCCGTTTTATTCATTACACGGGCTGTGTAGTTCCTCATCAGAGTTCGTTCTTCCCTATGGGTTACATTCGAGTTGTAGCTAGTTGGCGCTTTGATTACACTTCATGAGATTTTAGACGGTATTTGAGGTGGCTTATTGCCCGAGTAGCTTGTACTGGATAAGATAAGGTTATTGGACTGAGATCAGTGTGATCGGACTGATGTAGGGTATATTAGAGAAAAAATATTGTTATTCAGTTCAGAATGAGGTAATTGTTCTTGTCAGGTGAAGGGATTCCATGATTTATTGATTTGGTTAGGTGGTTATGAGTTTCTACACATCTCTTTCAGTTTGGCATAATTACGAGAGTTGGAACAGGAACTAAGGGTAAAATAGATGTGGTGCATGGTGTCATTTCAGCATAGGTGCATGATCACATTTTGGTACAGCGTGAGGTGATTGATGCGGTGTTCGTATGTCAGAATCGGGTCTCGTGGAGAATTCTGGATGTTAGAACCTGGTTCTAACGCTCGTTGGCTAAGAAAAAGGCAGGATCTTCAGTCTGGCTCGAGGTAATCAAATGGGTTGGGGTGTGTTAAACAGTGATTTTGGGCAACTCTGGAGTAGTTCTTGGAATGTTCGAGGACGAACGTATGTTTAAGTGGGGAAAAATGTGACGAACCGACCGGTCGTTTTGAGCTCTAGCGCGTCGTTCGATGGTTTGAGGCCTTGGGTTGCTTAACTTCATGTATTATGACTTGTACGCGTAGTCAGAATTGTATTTTGGGAAGTTCGAAGTTGATTTGGATGGAAAATTCTTAATTCAGAAGCTTTAAGTTGGAAGATTTGACTAAGGATTGATTTTTGAGTAAACAACCTCGGATCGGCATTTTGATGGTTCCGTTAGGTCCGGATGGTGATTTTGGAATCGGGCATATTCCCGGAATTTCATTTAGATATTCCTAGAAAGTTTCGGCACTAGGCAAAAGTTAGAAATTTGAAGGTTTAAAATGTTCGTAACTTTCACCGGGAGTTGACCTTGATGATATACTGTTCGAATTATGATTTTGGAAATTTGAATATCTTAGTTATGTCATTTCTAACTTGTGTTCAAAATTTGAAGTCAATCGAAATTGTTTTGGTATGAATCGACATTAGTTTTCAAATGCGGAAGTCCATATCAATAAGTTTTATTTGAGGTTTGGTTCATTGTTTCGATGTTGTTATGTGTGATTTGAGTCTTCGAGTATGTTCGTATCGTGTTTTAGGACTTGTTGGTATGTATGGATAGGGTCTCGGCGACCTCGGGTGTGTTCCGGGCGAGTTTTGAACACGTTTGGGCACTTCGGCACTTTGATCATGTTCTGGATCGACTGAAGTGTGGAGGGCGCATTTTGGAGTGCTGAGGCAAAGCCTCATGTGCAGCCGCATACTTCCAGAGTGCGGGGTAGTGGAAAATGTGAAGACCATAATGGGGGATCCGCAGGTTTGATGGTCTGACTTCAGAAGCTTATATCTTTTAATCTATAAAGAATTTGGAGATGATTCAAAAATGAAAGTTGTAACCCTTTGAGACTAGTTATCCGAAAGTTAAACCATTCATATTTCGACATTTATAGCGAAAGTTATGGTCTATTTAAAAAATATTGGTAGTCTAAGTGCTGCTAAAGTACGGCCGCACAATTTGGATCGCGACCGCAGAACGTAGAAGTGTGAACCACACAAAAAATGTGCAGTCAGCACTGTGGGAGATCAGATTTTATAATTTATAAACAAGGGTTAGAGCATTATTTCACATTTGGACTTTGGGAGCTTGGATTGAGGCGTTTTGTGGGTTTTTCAAGAAATTCATCGGGGTAAGTGATTCTAACTCGGATTTGGTTCATATATATAAATATATCATTGTGTTCATCATTTAATTAGTGTTTTGAGATGGAAATTTGGGGAAAATTGTAGAAACTTCAGAGGCTTTAATTTGAGGATTTGAAGGTCGAGATGTGATTAGATTTGACTAATTTTTGTATGGTTGGACTCGTGGTTGGATGAGCTGTCGACTTTTGTGAGTTTTGTCGGGTTCCGAGAAGTGGGCCCCCTGTTGAATTTTGGTTTACATTTCGAGCGGAGTTGGGAATGTTTATAAATTGTTAAATTATTCGCATTGGAGTATATTTTGATTGATTTGCACCTTGTTTGACTAGTTTTGCATCGATGGACACTGGTTTGAGGTGTTAGAGAGGCGTTGGAGCCGGTTATGGAATTTCAGAGCGGTAAGTCTCCTGTCTAACCTTGTGAGAGGGAAACTACCCCCTAGGTGATGTAATTGTTATGTTCTACTAGTTGTGGGTGATACGTACGCACGAGGTGACGAGAGTCCGTACATAGCTAAAGTTGTTTTTATCTCCGGGTAGATATAGGACTTTATCTTGTAATATTTGAACTGTTTGGACTCGTTTTACTGGATTAATTAATTGAAACTGATTTAGAAATTGATCCAAAAATGAAATTTATAGCCCTTTGTGTCTCGTTTTCAGAAAGTTAAACCATTCAGTATTTGGAAATTTGTAGCTAAAGTTATGGTCAATTTACTAAAACCTAGGACTGCTGAAGCTGCTGAAGTGTGACCGCACTATTTGGATCGCGACCGCAAAATCTGGAAGTGCGGACCATACAAAAAATGTGCGGTCAGCACTGTGGGAGATCAGATTTTGAACTTTATAAATGAGGGTTAGAGCATTATTTCACATTTGGACTTCGGGAGCTTGAATTGAGGCGACTTTTCGTGGGTTTTTCAAAAAATTCATCGAGGTTTGTGATTCTAACTCGGATTTCGTTGATATAAATGAATATATCATTATTTTCATTATTTAATTAGTGTTTTGAGATGGAAATTTGGGTAAAATAGTAGAAACTTCATAGGCTTTAATTTGAGAATTTGAAGGTCGAGTTGTGATCGGATTTGGCTAATTTTTTTATGGTTGGACTCGTGGTTGAATGGGTTATCGGATTTTGTGAGATTTATCGGGTTTTGAGAAGTGGGCACCCCTTTACATTTGGTTGAATTTTCTAGTGGAGTTGAAATTTTTTATAAATTGTTAAATTATTCTCATTGGAGTATATTTTGATTAATTTGCACCTTATTTTACTAGTTTTGGATCGATGGGCATTGGTTTGAGGTGCTAGAGAGGCGTTGGATCCGGTTATGGAACTTCAGAGCGAGGTAATTCTCCTGTCTAACATTGTGAGGGGTAAACTACCCATTAGGTGATGTAATTGTTATGTGCTACTAGTTGTGGGTACTACGTACGCACGAGGTGTTGAGAGTCCGTTCGTAGCTAAAATATGCTTATGTACGGGTAGACTTAGGACTTTATCAAGTAATAGTTGAATTGTTTGGACTTATTTTTCTAGCTTAATAATTTAATATATATATATAGGGTATCCTAGTACACTAAGCTCCCGCTATGCGTGGGGTACGGGGAAGGGCCGGACCACAAGGGTCTATTGTATGCAGCCTTACCCTGCATTTCTACAAGAAGTTGTTTCCACTGCTTGAACACGTGACCTCCACGTCACATGGCAACAACTTTACCAGTTACACCAAGGCTACCCTTCTTATACACACACGCGCACGCACACACACACACACACACA